>VXBQ01000960.1:428589-459990 GCA_013400175.1 Phainopepla nitens | reverse complement strand
TTTCCATTCAGTGAAAACATGTGTGATCACCACACACACACACACACCCACACACACTCCCACACAATAACAACAACAACACCCAATGCTGATACTTCTCACTTCCATTTTGGTAATGCTGGAGCTGCTGGGGTTCTAGGATGTAACAGAACCTGTGAGCCTCTGAAGGCTTGATACTGAGGTATCTCAAGTTAGATTCACCAAGATAGGACCACCCCAAAACAGAATTACTTAATTTCTCTACATCTTTCCTCCTGCTGGTAAACTAGTGTATGAAAAGAAAGGCTTTGCAAAGTATCAACTAGACTTGATAGTTTAACACTCCAGTTCCCTTCAATCTCCACTGAGGGTTGCAGGGAATGGGCATGATTGGAACTTGCCCTCTGATGTCCCTCTGACAGCTTTTGCTGCATGGCTTGCTGCACAATGTGCAAGGCTGAATGATTTCTGCAGAAATTTCCTGCAGTAACTTCTTTCTGTAGGAAGGCCTGAGTTACTGCTACAGAATTTCAATCAACAAGTTTTTTTCCTCTTAATTTTTTTTCCTTCTTTCCTGTCAAAGCCCAGAACCAAGGAATTACATTTAATGCAATTAAAATTTGTTTTAATCAAGCAGTAACATTTTTATACTCTTTCAATAATTTATGCTGCGATATATAGGATCTAGCTGGGGTGCTGAAATAATTATTCATGTATATTTATTTGACTGGGGAGAGAGATTAGAATGGCAACAGGAACATGGTGAGATAATTTAAGAATTTTTAATCCTTTTCTTTCCTGCAGTTATCAGCAGATAGAGAGATGGGCAGAGAAGAACTATCTGAATTTTAACAAAGGTAAAGGCAGAGTCCTGTGCCTTGGGAGGAATAACCTCAGGCACCAGCACAGGCTGGGGCTGACCTGCTGGGAACCAGCTCTGTGGAGAAGGACCTGGTGGTCCTGCTGGACACTAAGCTGTCCACATGCCAGCAGTATGTCCTGAAGAAGACCAAGGTGTCGTGGAGTGCGTCAGGAAGAGCAGTTTTAGCAGGTCAGGGAGGGGAGGTGATCCTGTTCCTCTCCTCAAATTTGGTGAGACACATCTGGAGTGCGGTGTCCAGTCCTGGGCTCTTCAGCACAGGAGAGACATTGAGTTCCTGGAGCAGATCCAGTGGAGGACAACAAAGGTGATGAAGGGAGGGACTATGTCTTATGAGGAAAGGCTGAGGGAGCTGGGGCTCCCTTGAGAAGAGAGCACTGCGAGGGGACCTCATCCATGTCTGGAAGTATCTGAAGGGAGGCTGTCAAGAGGGTGGTGGTAATGCAAACTGGTGCCAAGCAGTAAGGCAGGATGTACATAATGTTACACTTGAAGACAAGGAAGAACACTTTGATTCAGGTGACCACACACAGGAACAGCTTGCTCAGGGAGAGTGTGGAGGTATTGAGGACTGGAGATATTCAGGAACTGTCTAGATGCACCCCTGTGCCTCGTGCTCCGGCATGACCCTGTCTGAGGAGGAAGGCTGGAGCAGATGACCCATTGTGGTCCCTTCCACCCTGACCCAATTTGTGATTGTGTTTGTAAACAGGTTACAGAATTAAGCAAGTAAAATAAGACACAAGATTTTTAACTCCAGTTTTTTTCACAGTTCATAGTCTTGCTTTTGTGATTTTCTTGTAGGATTGTCTCAGTCTGCATGCTCTGATCTCTGTCATTCCTTGAAGCTCAAAAAGACTGCTGAATGGTTTCCAGGTGCTTCTGTACTATTTTAAGAGCAGCTTATTATTCTTATTCCTTCATTGAAATAATATTCTATCACTTCAAATTTTTCCTGCTCCTCCTACTGCTATTTATCTTTAGCAGGTATAATGCCAATGATGATCCTTTCCTACCTCTTTTTTACTTTTTCACTTCCTATTTTTTCTTTTTTAAATTACTTTAATTTAGTGACTTAGCAAGTGTTCTAAACAAGACGATTTTGAAGTACAAGTAGAACCTGAGAATGTGTTGCTAATCTTAATTAAAGTTAAATATCTGGTCAGATACCTTACATATAAGAACAGTATCAGTCTGATAATTTGGAAGGGGAGGAGAGAGATGAAAATGGAAGTGAATAATACAGGCACAGGAAAGCTGTGGAAAAATAGCAAATACAAAGGGATATTTTACTAAGCAGCTAATGCCATGGGTTGATTAGAGTTTGGGATGGAAGAGAGTCAGGAAGGGTACCACAGCCATTAGAGGAAGTCTGAATCTAATAATCAGTGTCCACTGAGGAACAGAAAACTATATATTATGTGGCAAGCTAATTATGCTTGTTGTGGTAAATATTTGTCTGATGGAATATGGCTTCAGGCTAACTAATTCCCCATTGTAGGGTGTCACAATTCTGCTCAAAACCAAAGGCATGTTTCTAAAGGTTATTATAGAAAACTTACACATTCAACAGTTTTAATAACAGGGTTGAGGCCTTGCATTGTTCTATTGCTGTTTTCTGATCCATTTTCCCCTCAGTGATCTGCCTTGTTTTGAATTTTGTTTAAAATCTCCCTCCTCTTCCAGCTGCAGAAGATAGAGTTTTCTATTCTCCCTTCTGTATTGCCCTACTCGCTTGCATAGGATCTGTTCACATGAGAATAACATTTACCTCCACAAAATAATTCTTCTGAGCTTCTCTTTTGCTTTTTGGAAAGCTATTGGCCTTGCATCCTGACCACAAAGCCATCTAGGCTATGAAGAAATTTTAAAATGTCAAGAAATCAGTCTTGGTTCAATTTTTCTGGGAATGAATGTTGATAGTGGGTGATGGTTTAGATCCTTTGAGTAGCAGCTAGGGCCCTTGCTATTTCTTTACATCTGTTTAAAGACAGCCTCACAGCCTTACTCTTCGAAGAGCTGGAATATTTCAGCAGGCCAGACAACCTTCTAATTACTACTTCTTTAGAATCATTATAATGACACTGACATGTACTAATCCTGTTTGGTAGGAGGTTTTGTTTGGTTGGTTTTTGGTCAGTTTTGTTTTGTGTTTGGTTTCTTGAGGGATTTTTTGTGTAAAAAGGATGTTTCAAATATGCAAACCGAGGTTTTTAGTAGCCTAATTGTAGCTTGAATATTAGCATACCAGGTATTCCTAGATCATTTGAGAATCTCTACTCAGCTTTTCTTAAAGAAGATGGATTTTGGGAACAGGGAAAAAAAGACAGCCCAGCATACTGAAAGTGACTGTAACACACAGGATATTTATTTTTAAAATTTGATTGAAAATCTATTGGTGATTTCACAAGGGAAACACTTCACAATCTAGTATTGCCAAAGTAGAGGAGAGGGGATAAACAAGCCAGCTGAAATATTAGTGCAAATTCCTTCTTTTGTCTGTCACCTTCCATGTTTCTCAAATAAGTAATCATATCAAGAAAGAAATCTTAGAGCACCGAAGATGACAAGCTTTTCTATATGATAATGTTTTATACAGCAGGCTTCTACGTAAGATAATCCATTAGAAATGTTTGGTAAAATAAAGGCTTTTCAGTCAAACCCACCACAAGTCTAGCACGTGTAGGTTTCGTTAGACAACAGAACAAAGAAGAGCAGACTGAAACCCTGATTCTTTTCAGATCCAGCTCTAAAATGTCTTTTTAGCAGATCAAAGCCTCACAGTTGGATTAAACCTTTAACTCCTCCACTGCAATTCTCCTCAGATCTTAGAGATCACAGGCAGTTGATTACAAAACAACAGATACCTTCACTGCAGTTCTATATCAAGCCACAGCACTCTGTAATTTAAAAAAGTTGCCTTAACACTGCTGCATCTAAAAACATGTCATGGGTTTAGTAAAAGGCCTGCTAAGGTTTGTTAACTTGATGCCATTCAGCCTTTTGTGAGACAGACACATACATATACAGGCTTTTAACGTTAATGCATATTTTTCCAATAAAAGATGGCAAACTTTCTTGAGATGCAATGTGTACTCTTAACTTTAAAGCAAGGCTTATGGCTGTGAAAACTTTGCATATGTACTACTGTGCTGTCAACTGCTTGAGGGAACTCAAGCTCCCACTCTGCATCATGTTGCTGCTGCTGGGAGAATGCTGATGACTCCTGCCTGTGTAGTGAGATGTTTATGGCTTGCTCTTTAAGCCTCTCCATATTAAATTTATGTAACTAAGGACAAACACACCCCCATAACTTGGTTGATGCTTCTCTCTTCCTTGTTTCATTTCTATTAATCCTTGTGCATACTGTTGAGGAGGAGAAGCAAACCACATGTTTAGTAATTAACAGGTTTGCAAGAATATTTTATTGCTGTATTCAGGGTTCCTTACCACTCTAGCCACCAGGTATTTAAGTGTCAGATCATTCTGGTCTTTTTTGCTCATTCTGATAGTCATCCTTTTGGTAAAAGAGCACTTGGCAAAACACAAACACTGCTTTAGGGTGGACTTGGATAATCATTTTTTCTTCCTCCTTCTGCCATTAATCCAGTTATTCCTGTCTTTCCTCCCCAGCAGCTCAGGGATTCAGTATGATGCTGGGAAGTTAGGTCATGTTCGTGACGTATGAATGAGTGCTTGGAGATGCTCTGAGGAAGTGGGGACTAAAGCTGGAGCTTTGAGGAGACAGCTGCCTTAACCTACCTGAAAGGGTGCCCACAACAGGTTTGTAAGCCAGCTGTGAAAGGCTGGGCACTGAAGACAGCCCTTTATTCGGTAAAGCAATTAAAGAATGACAATTTAGGCTGAATAAGTTATTGCTAGTATTTCCCAGATGAGTTAAGTTAATAGAGTAATAGCCTAATTAAAACATTTCCTGCTTCTTGACTTTATTCATGCATGTTTGGGAGAGGTCTTCTGGGAGCAACATGAGGGAAACTTGCTTGGAAACATTTCCTTCTGTGATTATGCAGTGATTTGATTGTAATGACATTGTTAAAACATGGGCTCCTGAAAAGTCTAAATTCTGACTTGAATGCCTTCCAGTTCTGCACTGCCTTTTTCTTGGTTTTTGTAAGCCCCCTACTTTTTCTGCTTTAAGATGATTTATGCTGTTCCTAACCAACCTTCTATTTATGTGGCTTCTAAATAATAGTTGTTGAGTCATTTCTCATATTTATCAGTGAGAAGAGGCTTAATTATAAGGGTAAAACAGTAGAAATTGGAACAAAAAACTTGCACAGTGAAGGTGGTCTCATCTTTTTGGTTATTAGCAGATATACAGAAGTAAAAATAACCCGTTTGCTCTGGAAAGGTATCATTCAGTTGCTAAGTCAGTAACATGACATATCCTTAGAATATGCTCAAAGACTGAGGTATCTGGGAAATACTGTTCTGCATTTACTCATCCATTTTATAATGTTGGAGTTTTACTCTGTCTCTTCTTAAAGGTTGCTTTTTATAAGAGAGTGGACCTACCCCTTCTTTCTCAGTCTTCTGAAATATGATGGCCTTCCTTTCATCAGAAAGCAAGTGAGGGGAATGGCTGCTTTGGTTCAGAGATGAGGAGGCTGATCTCTCACTCCTGTGCTTTTTCCCTGGATCACATAGCCTGTCCTAACCTGCTTATCTTCTTCCATCCCAGCTAGTCCTTTTGTAGGTTAGTTATTTTTTTCCTCTGACACTTTTGTTACTCTAAGACAGAAGGAAAATGCACACAAACATAGTAGCTCTACTATTCTGTTCCAAGCCTTTGTCTTAAGATTTCTCTAAACCTTTGATTCTCTGAATTTTTGTGTACATCAGGTTTTTGAAAGCTGGGAAGAAAAATAGGATAGAACAGGATTTGAATGGATGCTAGACTACTCTTCTCTTAAAGGAGAATCATCTTGGTATGTGCAGAAATGAAACTGATGTGACTAGTGCTAAGTCAACTTCAGTATGACCTGTCTTTCCTTTTATGAGGAGGAAAACAAACTGCAATCCTAGGACAAAAACTACACTACAAATATTAAAACTGCCATTTTCAGAAAGATATTAAGTGTGGATGTGGGCATCTGAGGACATGATGTAATGGAGAATGTGGTAGGGGTGCTCGGTTGACAGTTGGGCTTGATCTTAAATGTCTTTTCTAATCTTAACAATTCTGTGATTCTACATGAAAGCAGAAGAATTTACTAAATTATTCTGCTTTCAACTGGTGCTCTAAGTGGGTAAACAGGAAGTTAGGAAACCAAACTGAATGGATATTTCCTTGGTAATTGTTATGCGATTCCACACTGATCTTTCTGTCAATTTTATCCTGCTTAGCGATGATTTTCTGCATAGGTCTGATAACTTCAAGAACATGATACTGATTTTTAAGAGACAGTAGGGGATCTAAGTATGGGCACACAAACACACACGCACAGCCATGAGTTACTATCTGTTCATTGCCAGTATTCTCTGAAGATCTTCAAGTTGCATGTGGTTGGTAGCTAACACATCTTTTAGTTGGTACTCGTTCCATATCAGCATTCTCTTGGGGAAGAAAGCATGAAAACAAAGTATTTTTCAGTTAAACTTGTGCTAGCAAAGAATATTGGTTGTATGTAATGTAGGGCATCTCTGTTCCTCTCCCTTGTTGCTTCCTCTTTCGTTTGTTTCCAGTAAATGAGAACAAGCTCTATCAAAGATGTCTTACATTTTGAAGGTAATCCCTTTGGAAATGAACAAATGAGACATGCTTTCTTGGGAGACAAGGTTTTAAAAGCTTTTTCTCCCTCCTATTTTCAAACACAGTACATTTTAAAGAATAAGATCAACATTTTATCTTTCACTGTTTGGCAACATTGAGCTTCATCTTTTGTCCTCTGATTTCTGACAAGGTCTCAAGGTGAGTAACTCGAGTTTCTGTTTGTGCACACTCAGGTATAACAAGGTTTTCTGCACAGTTCTGAGAACAAAAGACTGTCCTTTTTAATGGGAGTGGGGTTGCAAAGCTCCTCAGGTTAAATCTGTATTATGAGTGCAGAATGAGAAGCCATGCTTTTGCTGCTGGTAGCCAGCCACTGTAGGTAACAGGTATAGCAGTTTGCTAGACACTTCTGCGCAACTGCTTGAGCAGTCTTGTCACATATAAATCCTTCTAACTAGTGCTGGTGTAGATAAGTCCCCTTATTCACCAGTTACATTAGTGAAGATGGATGTAACATTTAATAGGACAAAAAGAAAACAAAAAACAAACCTTCCACAGCAGCCCCACCTCAAAGGAGTGATATGGTTTTTCTTCCACAAAAACAGCTTTCTAGAGAAATCTCTCCAACATTCCTTCCAAAACACAAAGTCTTTCAAAACAGGTGTTATAATTCAAAGGGGTGCTCTGATAACTCACACATGCTTTTATCTGGGAACCTGTGTGCTACGTTCCCTCTTCAATCTTTGATGCACCAAAGTGTGTTATCCTTCCCCACCTGTGCTGTTTCAGCGTGGAACCATCGCTGAAAATAAAATCTTGCCATAGAATTTGTCTCTTGTAACAGAAAACAAAATCTGTGTACCAATAGTATTTTGAAAATGAATACTTGTAAGGCTCTTGGAAGTTTACAGACCTCTCTAAACTAAGGAAAAAAAAATCATATAAATACTTGCTTTCATTAAAAAAAAAAAAAAAAACAAAAAGCAAACAAAAAAAACCAAACCAGCAATCCAGAAGCCTATCATTTTAGATCCCAGTCAAAACTTTTAGGAGTAAAAGAATGCTATCTTGCACACTTTCCCTCTTTCTTGCACCAATGCACAAACATTGGGAAAGGCAATAATGCAAAAGAACATGAAGCCAGCTATATGTTCAGTATTGTCTTGCTTGTTGTTGAATTAAGCCCTCCACTTCTGAATGAAGAAATTAATCAAATTGATTTCCTTAGCAATCACAGGATCATAGAGAACGAGTCAGGTTGCAAAGGACCACAAAGGGTCAGCTGGTCCAACCTTTTTCCTGGGTTATAAATCTTTCTCTCTTTGGCTGGCGCTTCTGCTCTTCTCAGCAATCAAATACTTTTTTGTCTGACATATTAAAAAAAAATCTTACAATCCTCAGAAGAGGCCAAAAAACAGTTCAGAGAATTCTAGAGAAGTTATATACATCTCAACAAAGGTTCATGATTCATTGATTTTGAAGGGAGATGCAACATAAACTCTATATTTAACAAAATGCAGATATGTACACCTCCACAACTATTTTTAGTGCTTCATTGGCTGTGGTTTTAGTTTGTTATCATAGGATGTGTATCTCAGAAATTTTTTTCATGTCATTTTAATCAAAAATCTGGCCGATGTATTACAAAATGATTGGCTTGATTTAAAATATGGGCAAGTAATTCCTTAGAATTCTTCATTCACCCTTCTTTAAAATAAGACGCTCAGATCTGATATTCAGGCTCTAATCTAACACTTTGAAAGAATGCAACAAAATTCCCTGTGTTCTTTTGAACTTTCCACACAGTGTGAACTGATGCCACAAGTGGTCTAAATCTTCTCAAATGTAGCTTTATTTCTCAGGCGTAAGATACCTGGAAGTTTCAGCATGCAGCCTTGAATACATTGCGGTGTGGCTTCTTCCTTTTAGTGTTTTCAGGAGCCTTAATACAGATGGCAAGCATTGCAACTTCATTTCCTTGACCAATTTCATAAAAATAAACCATTAAGCAGCAGTTCTTGCTTGTCCCTAAGGTAATCACCAGTGAATTTATCAAATGACTTTTGATTTGACAAGTAATGTGGTTTGATGTTTTAGTGTTTCATAACAGCAATAACTTTTGTGCAAAGCAGGCTCCATGTTTTCTTACTTTCTTGGTATATTAAGTAAATGTAAATCTGTCTGTTAAGGAATTCCCTCTTTTCATCATTTCTGGTTGTTTTTAAGTGCGTGTTCCATACATCATCTTGAATAACAGCTCTGGAGTAACAACAGTTTTACTGACTGCTGCAAAAGCAGGTGGAAATGTTTTTTATACTTGTTCCCTTTCTTTCTATTGAAGGGATCTGGAAAAAGCTTTGCCTTAGTGCTCACAGCTCTAAGCTGCAGAACAGTGTAAACTTAAAGTCTGTTGTTAACTTGGCAAATAAGAGGCCTAAAAGCTATAGATAAATGTAAATATTTATAGGCCTAACTTGTAACTGGCAAGTCTGGCATTTTTTCAGAGCAGACATTTGCAAAATGGACTAAGTAGGAACTTGATATTGCAACTTTTTGTCCTAATGACTCTGAACATTGTTACTGATTGAGCTCCCAAACTCTGCAGTTCGTTTTTCTTTTCATTTCTCCTCTTCTGCTAGGGAGAGACTTTGCAGGTAGATGGGCACCCCTAACTGTGAGAAAGAGGAACATAATGGTGGTTTATACTGTAAAAGGTTGAAAAGCTCTCCTAGGCCTTACTGAGAGCAGAATGATATGCATATTTGCAGCCCATGGCCGGATGAGTCATCTTTGTTTTCTTTCTGCCTTGTGATGACAAAACTTGCCTTTCTCAATCCTTTAGTTGGTTGGCTCATTCAGGAATTTTTCCTTCTGCTATAGAGTGGTATTTGAGGAAGCCTTTTTCAGCTTTTTACAGTGGGGCAGTGAGCTGGTGCAGAGGAAAGGTGGTCACCATTGTGAAGTACGTGTTCCTACAATGTCACATGGGAAATAAAGGGCCCATAAAAGGCTCATAGAAGAGGAAAACCACTGTTGGCAGAGTTGTTCTAAGTGCATGACTGGGCTGTCATTCTGGTTTTCATGTTGTGTTAAAACAATACATAACACTGTCAGATACGTCAGTCTTCCATCAGCAATGGATGTATTTCTGTATTTCTTTTCTCTTTTTGTCTCCTTCAGCTGAATTTGCTTGTGGGTTTTATTATTACCTGGAAAGAAACGCTGATCAATCTACTGCCTACCTTCTCTTATTTGGCCTAAAGGGTGTGGGCACACACATTGTGCATCTGTATTTGTATTGGATCTGGCTGAGATGGACTTAATCTTCTCCACAGCAGTGCTCATTCAATTGTCTCCATAGCAGCACTCACAGTGCTGAGCTTTTCATTGGTTTTTAGAGAGATGTTGGTGACACACCAACTTTGGCTACTGCTGAGCAGCGCTGGCACAGCATTGTTACCTTCTCACCTTCCCTCCTCCCAACTAGGCTGGGAGTAGGCAACATCTTGGGAGGGGACCTAGCCAGGACAGCTAATACAAACTGACCAAAGGATATTCCATATCATATGGCATCAGCTTGGCAATAAAAGCTAAGAGAAATGGAGCGGGGAGGGACATTGGGTCGTAAGATGTTTGTCTTCTGGAGCAACCATTATGTGTGTTGAAGTCTTGGAAGGGGCTGGACATCACCTGCTGATAGGAAGTAGTGGAAAAATCTTTTGTTTTTCTTTGCTTCTCTGTGTGGCCTTTCTTTTGCTTTATTAAGCTGTTGCTATTTTGACCTGCAAGGGTGTTTTTTTCCGTATTATCCCACCCCCTGCTGCCTCCTGCTGAGGAGGGGAGTGATAAAACAGCTTGATAGGCTACTGATATCCAGCCAAGGTCAATCCGTGGCAATATTGGATGTCAGAATAAGAAGCTCAACAGGAGCAGAAAATCTGGAACAGTCATTGTTGCTATAGTGACAAAATCAAGCTAAATAATTAACATCCTTCTTTTCCTCAATGTGCAAAGATCATTCCCACAACCTCTCCTTCATGAGGTTTGGAGGTGTCCTGTGAATTTGTACGTTATCTTTCTGTGAATAGGACACCTGTTCTTAATTTTGAGTTGTTAAGGTGATGGATGTCCCAGATGGGACTGCATGTTCAGTAAAGCCTGGCATTTTAGGCTGTTTATCTGTCTGGTTTAAGGGGCTAAATAAATGCTAATTGACTTCCTCATTCTTTCATTAGAAGGTATTACTCTGAAATTGGTAAGAAACAAAATGTCCAAAATGACAAAGGATGAGTGGTCAAGACCTGCAAAGACTCTGCCATGCTCTGCCCTACAGGGTGCTGCTGCCTTAGGAGAGCTCTGCCAATGGGACACACAGGAAGCAGGACGCAAAACACACCTCAAATAAAGTAACTTTTATATTGCCTTTCTCCTGATTGTCTTCTATATTTAAACATGCTGGCTTTAGACACTGTCATACGTGAACACATTTCAATAGAGCATGGAAGACACAGGAGGGGCAGCCAAGGGATTAACTTGCACAGAGAATTGCTGCGACTGATGTTGCTGCATTGGGTCCCCCAGCATGCTCAAGCACAGTGTCAGAAGCCATACTGGAAGGGGATCTAATGAAACTTCTGCCTTGGGTGGCAAAATCCAAAATGCCCTGACTCAGATAACAAAATGATCGAACAAATTCCTTTTCATGGAAAATTTTCATTAGCTTCATGCCACTTGCCATGAGTCTCTTGGCAGTGTAAGTTTCCATGGCAGCAACCTAAATAATTGTTGTATTTGTATGAAGCCCTTAAACTAAAGTCTTAGGCTACCTCTGAGTGACAAGCTTTCAGAGGTCATTAGTTGCCTGTTTTTCTTTGAGAGGTTTCAAGTTAGCATGCTATTTCTGCACTTGTAGAGTGAGATTTTTCAGAAAGTGACTGCTGGTCATTGCAAAGTTATTACTTGCTGTCTACACAAGTCAGTCCTGCTTTGTTGCGTTAAAAAGGAGCACCATTAAAATGAAGACATTCCTGAAAGCTGATAGCAAAAGGACTAGGGAATCTCTGGTGTTACTGGTTAATGGGGCAGAAGACATATGACAAATGACAGTACCAAAAAAGCTGAGATGTCACTGCCATGGATGGCCCTGGTAATGCAACACCCATGTTTTCTAAATGTCTAAGCCCAGCCTGCAGTCTAGCATGATGCCTTCAAAGGGACTCAGAATCTGTCTGATGTGACTGCAAGACTGCTCCCTGCAATTTTTGAAAGGTGTCATTCAGGGACAGGTTCCTTGTTGCGGAAAGTAGGTAAAATTTGTCTTCAAAAATCATTGTACAGGAGACCCATCCAGGAACACAAAGGACGAGATGGCTGGGAAAAATCATAAAATCATATAATATCCTAAGTTGGGAGGAATCCAACAAGGACCACTGAAGTCCAACTCTTGGTCTTCCAAGAATCATACCTTGTGCCTACCTCTTGAACTCTGTCAGGCTTGGTGCTGCAATCACTTCCCTGGGGAACTTGTTCCTGTGCCCAACCAACCTCTAGATGAAGAACCTTATCCAACTTAAACCTCCCCTGACTCAGCTTCAAGCCATTCCCTCAGGTGCAGTCATTGATCTCAAACAACAAGGGACCACTCCCAGGACATCACCTTTCAAAAATTAGAGTTCCATCACTGTTATAAGAGAATGATCAGAATATATAGAACCTGTTGTTGCCTTTTTCCCAAGCTGGAAATGAAACGCCAGATAATTTTAGTAAGAAGGTAATATAAAAGGGGCTCTTTAATGAAGGCCTTCAGGAGCAGTTATGGAAAGATGCCCACAAAAGCCCACTCCTGCCCAGGGATGAGTACATTTTTATAGGCTTTAGGAAATTAGCATAATTGATAAAAAGAACCAATTAGGACAAGTGGTAATGGAATTCCCGCTCAGGTCAAGCCCCTTCTCTGAAGCCTCCCCTTCAGCACTAGTTGTACTTTGTCCATAGGAATGGATCACCAAGAGCTCTTCTCAGCCTTGGTTCCCAGGAACGGCCAAGACAGCACGGAGCCTTGTACCCTCAGGGGCTTGGAGCTCTAGAATTGGTTTTCTGTTTCTGCTTAAGGGAAGGCCATGGAAAAATGCTGGGAAAACTGGCTACTAATACAATAGACTATAGAGCTACAAATATATACGTGAAGAATACAGAGAACATGTAAGAGGAAAAAAAGGCAAAACCAAAATGGCATCACTGTCAGCAGGGTAAGCATCCCCATATGTCTGTTAAGGAAAAAATCAGGCTGCTGCATCTCAGATGTTTGCATGGTTTTCTCCTGTATTTTCAGAAGACTCAGAATTAGGGCTAGAATGTGTTCAAGACTTCAAATGAGGAATTTGTTTTCTCAGGATCAAATGAAGTTTAGTTGTGATTCTCATAAAGCTCAAAGAGAAATTCAAGGTTGTTTCCAAAGTTCATAGGAATGCTAGGGACAAGATACTTAGGAGTAGCTTTATCTGGGTAGGTAGGGAAAAGAAGAGAGAAAACATTGCATAGAAGAGCAAAAGGGGTGCAATGTAAGCAGGTTTTTTTGTTTGGTTTGGTTTTGGTTTTTTGTTGTTGGTGTTTTTTTGTTGTTTTTGTTTTTTTGTTTTTTTTTCCCTTACCCTCTTTAGGTGCATTTCCTGAGGTGGAAGTTTTCAGTCTGCCTTCTTACCTGCCACTCTGATTGTCAAGGTCCCTTTTATAACATTACTGTCAATGTGCCACTAAAAGAGAAAATGATATTTTTGATAGAAACATGGAGTATTTTAAGGCAAAATTGCCCTTCTGTTTGGTTCTCTCGGAGAATAATTTGCAGAAATATAATTGAACAAAGACATTCAAACTCATTATAATTACTCTGGAAGCAACATGCTTGAGGGGGGCCCTGGGGAAAGCAGAAAGATGTACAGTACATGGATATGTCTGAAATCACAAGAAAAATGTAGTTCTGGCCACCAATTAATGCAGACTAATTGATTATGCTTTAGTTGACCTTGATTATCCATTAGAGAGTGTCAAATGGAAAGTCAATATAAATGACAAAATGTAAAAGTGCATGTATTGTAAATCAGGTACATTAGTGACATCTGTCGAGAGTTCAAAATGCTGCTCTAGAAAAATGTTCAGGATTTTAAAGCTTTTCTCTCTGATAACCTTTTTATGCTGTGTGACAAAGTGGCTCTGGCGGGGATTCAAACCACATCTTAAGAGGTAATTAGAGTCAACACATATTTTTTCTCTAAATAATTCCTTTGAACATATGGGTATGCTTTTTTGGAGAGAATACATCCCCCACAACACATAATAATATCTTGGTGGTGCATGGAAGTTCTGATCAATGACACTTCACATTCACATGTCCTTAGTGTCAAACTTAATGCAAAATATTTATTGAAATTTAGTGTAGTAAAGGAGTTTTGTCTGCTCTCTGTGTGTTTTTTTATCTCAAAAGTAGTCTGAGAGTCAATATCCAGAAGCAGGTGAATTTGGGGATGTATTAAAGAAAACTCTATGCAGAAAGACAACTTACTACAGAGGTACTTTTTTCTCCCAAGTTCACACCTCTGTAAAGAGAGAGGAAGTTGTTGCTGAAGTTGTTAGACGAAGGTAACACAAATACCAGGAGGAAGGGAGACTGTTTTCCAAACAGCTGACAGTCAATCTGCCAGTTCTCACAGTCTGGATTATTTTTCGTTCAGGTAGTTAGCCAAATCTGTGGTGTTTGCTCCTGAAACATGTCTTGAATCAGTACAAAGGAAGACCAAAAACTCACAATTTTGCTCACAGCCTTGCTTTGGGCCAAGCTTAGTGGTACTGAAAACAAACCATGGGACATGGAAGCTGATCAGAGTAGTACAGCTGTGAGGTGCATCTCTTGAGCAGCCCCTATGCATCATATCTGCACAAAGCTGATATGATTTAAATGCGTAATTATGTCCGCAGAGTAGTTTTAGATAGAAGTTACCTGATGATTTAGCTGTCTCTGGGATATTTGCCCAAAGCTGTATTTCACCCTGAGCAAACTGTGAGCTAAGATGATAGCAATCTTCCTATATATTAGGATTATATTCAGACTGTAAAACCTAGATGATTTCATGTTTCTATAATGGAGGTGCCCAAAACTCTCATTTGTAACAAGAGGTGATGGGAAAGGAGGGAAATAATAAATAATAAAAGCAATCCTCCCTGCCCTGAATATTAAGGTGAACTCTTGCCTTTCTCACACAAGCTGTTCTCCTTAAAAAAAAAAAAAAAAAAAAAAAGCTATATAGCATCTATTCTTAGAGAAAGTATTTCAACTGCTATTTTAAATTCGTGGTATCTTCCTTGCATGTGGATTAATGAATTGCAAGGTCATGATGCTACAATGTTCTAAAAGCACTTTCACAGGATACTCATTTTTGAAATAGTATTTGTATTTACAATGCCTTGTGTTATTACAGCTCAAGTATTCAAGTAGTGCAGTGGTCTAGTAAAGCACAACATGGAACAGTTGGTCAGTTGCTTCATATCTAAAATATAAAAATAGTAAAGTAGTGAGTATTTAGACTATTTTAAATTATCTCCAAAATATTTATTTAAAACCATTGACTAAATTTGTTGATGTCTGTAGATTCAACAGTGTGATATATTGCTTATATGGAAATAACATTTCAATTAATTTGGGAATTTAAATTTACAGTCAAACAACAGGAAAAACCAGCAAACCATAAAAAGGGAAAATGTATTTACTTTGCTGCTACAGCAAACCTACATATTTTTTGAGTCCATTTTTAAAACATCTTGGATAATTTATTAGGATGGATTCTTAGTGCACAGTGCCCATTTCAATATATGATGTACTCTTCCTTCTAGAGTTTTTTCTGTTTATCAGGAAGGGAAAATCATAGTTGGGCAGTAGTCTAGCAAACTTCTGTAATATTTCATCACGTTTACTTAACACAGAATAAAAATGAGCACACACCACAGACACCCCTCCAAACAAAGAGAAAAAACTCGCCAAACAGATATGTTAGTGGTAAATTTTATTTATCAGAATTTATAAAACAGCCTGAAAAGAACATGTACTAAACTTAAATCCATTTTACATTCTTTAGCTAAATAATTAATACACTGCAATACCTTTCTAAATAGGTAAATTACTACAATATATCCAGCTTAGCTGTCTCATGATTAAATGGCTGGTTTTCTTTCAAAATACAGATTTTTTTTTTTTTTTAATTTTTGTCTTTTCACTGGTATTGTTAATAGAATGCACAAAGAGGCTCGGATTATAAGCATTTGGGTTTTAAGTGTTTATTATGGTATATTTATATTAACATAAATAAAACATAAGAATTAGGTTAAACTATTATCATCATAGCTGCAGTCATCATTGGTATTAAAATGACAATTAGATTTTTCTTTTCATAAAACCAAAATAAAAATAATGCTTATAGCTAGATTATTCTACTCTGCTTATTCTTGGAATATAAATGCATCGAAAGTACTGTTGGACTGGTAAAAAGACAGTGACACTTTCCCTCTTTTTAAAACTCACTTTGTCCTGAAGAATCAAAGCTAATAATCATGTTTTTAGTTCCAAAATATTTTTCTTTGTCATGCAATTGCATGCATTACTTTAAGTAGATTAAATGGCAGCTTTAATGTCATGAGACAAAAATGTCCTCAGTGTTGCAGTGGTTCTAAAAGTGCTTCTTTGAAAGAAATTATCTGCTCATATAACAGTAGACACTGCCACATTACATTGCAATTGCTACTTCAGTGGGCACTAATACCATTATTGAACCTAGGAAGACATTTATGACACAGAATATTATATTGAAAAGACCCTTGCTTTCATTTGTTGAAAAATCTCTTTGGTGTTGACATGTTGACACAGAGGATTTTTTACTACCTGCTTTGTTTAGATCATAGAAATGGAAACTTTTATATCTATAGGTATATATAAGTGTATGCATGTTTGTGCACATTTATAGATGTGTATAAACATTTACACGTAGATATGTGTACATGAATATTCTTTTCTTTAGCATTTTCCATCTTGAATGCAGTCAAAGTGTAAGACCTCAAAACCTTTGGTTTCTGTGGTTTTACTCCTTGTAGTACATAGCCACTTAACTTAAAAAAAAATACCACAATTGCTGTTAGTATTGCCTTTTGTGCGACTGCACGTGATCCTGGCTTGATTCAGAGGGACTCATGTACTATTTTGAGAGATAAGGATAAGCTGATAAGCCTTCCAGCTGTTCTGGTGCAAATTATTTGTGCAAAATGCTTTCATTCTGCCTTCTGTAACAAGGACATCCCCTTTCTGCTGCAATCCATTTAACTTATTGTAGAGACAACTAAATTGTAATTTGATCATCTTCTAAAAGTACTTACACAGGAGGAATTTTTTTGACAGTAAAGGACTCTTTATTAAACCCCTTTTTTTTTCTGCCAGATTAATTTCCATTACTGAAGCTAGACAAACTGAAATGTAAAAAGAGGTGCAACTTGTACTTTTTTTTCTTTTAAGCAATTAGCCACAAGGGCACTTAACACTTGGAATAATTTTTCAAGTGAGGTCATGCATTCTTTATATTGTGCAAACTTTACAAGAGGATTGGAAAGCTTCCAAAAGGTGTGGTATAATTTTAACCACAAGGTTACAGGTTTCACACAGACATGTCTGAGTAAGGTTCAATAGCAGGAGGTCAAACTCCTGGTTCTCGGTTGTTGCTGCCAGCCTACAAATATTAATCTTCCTTTCAAATTACTCTTGACAGATACTGTCATGAGCTTTTCCATGCGCTTACATCCTGAGGCAAAACTCACAGAAGACTTTTTGACATCAATGGGCTTTGGATCTAATCCACAGACAGCTAGTTTCTTCTGGAAAACATTGAGTAAAATCTAAGTGAAAAGTTTTATACAAGTATTACTGCAGCAACCAGGGTATATTACAGCAGTGGCATTTTGAGAGAATTAGAGGGACAAAAAAACACATTGGAGGAAATTAATAAAGTCATCTTTACCCTATCCTGTAGTCTCTCAAATTCAGCAAGTAATACAGTTTGTGTTTTAAAATATTAAAAGTCATCTCTTCAATATGATGTAAAGGAACAGGTACGTGTTTGTCTCTTGAACACGAAAATTCAGTACATTAATCATGACATGTTGGCTTATCCTGTCATGTCGAGTATTTTGAATCCCTAACTGGTGCAGTCTGTCAGTCAAGATCAAGGTAATTTTTGTATCTAAATTAGGATTTCTTTTTTTTTGTAAATTTAAAAGAATAACATGTACTTTAGCAGACTTTTTAGGAAAGATGAATTTTGCTTTGGTAAAAAAAAAAAATAGATAAATTTAGTAGCAATCATATGAATATCCAAACTATTTTGGAACATGTACAGTGGCATGGAGTGGTAAGAGCACTTTGTAAGCAAATATGAAGTTTGTGAGAACATTTTAAACAAATATTAATCTGTACTCCTAGCTCAAAAGTGGAAGTTTTCTCACTCTGGTAGAAATAATAGTGAATTTAAATAAGCTTCCTGAAATGCAGGATTCATGCTTGGCATCTCTTGCCTAAGCTTCATATGCACTAATCACTAGAAATTCTATTAAAGTATAAAGAAATGGCAAAGTCCTTGCTGAACACCATGAACTTTTGAATCTCTGAAAAATCATATGTATTGCTCTATACTTGAAATTAAATCATCTCCTTTCCTGCCTTCTCAGCTTTGTCAAAATTCTTGTGAGATTTATTGCTCTTTTTCTACATTCAAAAGGTAATTTCTGCCTTCTTGCTCATTTGTCCAATATCTGTCACATTAAACTTTTTCATTATTATTGCTATAGGTCCTAACCTTGAAGCTCAGCTGACTCTGTCTTTCCTCATTTCTCTTTGTATTGACTGATCCTCTTGTTGGGAAGCAAATGTCTCTCTTACATGCCTCTTTCACACTTTCTTATGACACATCTCTGAGAATTCCCACCATGTGTGATATTCCTCTGAAGGTTGTACTGCTCTGGAATGTAGGGTGAGCCAAGAGGTTCCGTTTGTAGCGGCTAGGCTGAAGTAGATGCTTCTGTGACACCATTTGTGTAATTCCAAGGTAGATGTAGAGCTTGTGCAGTGTGATCCTGAGCATATGCCTGGTCTCTCTGATCTGCAGAAGTCTGTGTTACACAGGTCTGTGTCAGGGCTGATGAAATAAATCTTGTAACACCAAGAGCTATTCCCATCGTGCTACTGACAGGGTTCTTATGCACCTTCATTCTCCAAAAAACTGCTTTTTTTTTGCACAGGTGAAAGCACTGGCCAGTGACAGCAGAGGCCCATTAAAAAGGAGATATTTTTCTGTACTCTTCATGAATTAGGTAGCTTGACTGATCACATGCTTTAAACATTTTGCTAAAAGTAAGCATTAGCTAGTTCTCACAGCCAAAACTCTTACTGAGTTTTGTTAATATTCTTGAAAGAATATCCACCTCAGCCCTATCTATTTCTAAATGAACTTTTTTAGTCGTGTTTTGACCATGGTTTCTTCAGGCTTGGAGGGAGGAAGGTATTTATCTCTTCATCAAATGTTTCATTTTGGATGCTCTTGATGAGATTGCAATTCTTTCACTCATAATCTCTTCTGATATATGTAAAATAACTTGTCAGATTTTTAATTTTAGAACACTAATCAAGAAAAATAGTCTCTACAACCTGAGAAAAATAATCCATCCTTGATTGACTCTTCCAGTGGCAGCTATTTTTACTGCAACAGCAGGTAGTCTAAGATTCTTTACAAAATACAATGTCCAGAGAAAAGCACTCCCTCCATCTTCCTTCACACCACCAACCACCTCATATAGCCAGATGTCTCCAGTCCCACTGTTAAATAATTTTAGCTTGTCCACTTTTTATCACTTGAGGTTTTCCACTGATTTCACAGCTGTATTCCTTGTATTTCCTCCCTGCATGATACCTTAAGGTCTGCTCCAATTTATTTATTTAGATTTTATGCACAGGGATAAGTTACAACTCTTTGATACAAAGCATCTCATTTTCCAGGACACCCCACAGATATTAGCAATTACACTGGAATACAAAAGCTTTTCATCCAAGCAAATAATTTGTTTTCTTGTAAAGAATATAAGATCTCACCTCTGAAAAGGGATTTTTTTTTGCTGTTTCTCCATAACTGTGAATGACCTGTGAGGCCCATCTGGTCTTTGCACAAATGAGAGGAAGAAAACCCTTCAAGGGTAAAATATTATTTATTCTATGAGAAAACAATTTTAAATTAGAAAAGGAAAGTGTTTGACTTTATAACACTGCATGTGTCTGATTTGAATCACTCGCAGCTTGTACTAATACACCCTCTTAAAATGTTATATTGCATAATATCCATGTGGAAAGTATAAAAACCTTTCTCACCAGTAAGCAATTGCATATGGTCTGAAAATTAATCCCTCACTACCAGAATACATAAATAGAAATCCAGATCTGTTAGTGGGCTCCAGCTGCTTTGTGCTTCTCAGACAGTGCAGAAATAACCATAGACCCAGCTTAAATGTTCAGCTGGAGCGGGTTTATGGCTGCTTTCCATTACCAAAGCAGTGGAAAGCAACTGGAGGGGGCTCATGAATTTGGCCTATTCTGCAACTCCATGCCACAATCCATGTAGCACAACACTAATAGCCTAGCTAGGATGCTTTAGTACTCTCCGATTGCTGACTGCTAGGATACCTTTGTAAGCTGAGAACCTGTGATTACACAGATGTTAGGAGGAGGAAAAAAAGAGGAGAGGCATTAATGTTATAACACAGTGGAAGTGTGTGTCCTGAGGAAATTTGTATGAATAATGTAGTGCAGGTCAGGTAATGGTCAAGTGCTAGTATGAATATACACAACTGTTCTGGGAACTGGGAAGTTTCATTCATGTTCTGTCTTTACTGGCTTATCCTGATCTGCTACAGGTGTTTTGAAATTGGCTCAGAATTTACAAGGTCAGTCACTATCTCATAGCTGACACATGAAAATTTCTCCAGCAATTTATTTCATTTTCACATCATGCTGTGTCTGTCTCTGGTACTTGTAATTCTGTTCTGAGACCATTTTGATTTTGAAGCCATTTTTCTGTAATACCAACATTAAGTTACATATTCAAAATAAGGAAAGAAATCCCAGTTGTCCATGTGAAGCACCTATAAAGGAAAGTAGAAGAGATCTTTGACAGATGGAGCATTATTTTCCCCATGCAGGAAGAAATTACTTTTGGATTTCTTTCCATACTATCTGATATAGAGATTATGTAGAGGTGGAGGATATCACCTACAGCAACACAAATTTGCATTAGAATTAGGGGTGTTTAAGCTAAAAGCATTCAAGCTGTGATGCTGATGTACCAGCACTTAGGGAAGACACTATGCCAGCTGTCCAGATAAACTGTGGGGAGAGTTTGCACCAAGTTCTTGAGTTCAATACCTGGATCTGCATCTTCTTGTCCCTACTCCTATAGAATAGGCTGCTTGTGTTCAAGGTCAGGTCTCCCATGGCGCTGTAGAAAACATCTAAATTGTGGGAGCCATGAGAAGCCTTGTCTGAGGCCTCTCTGATGGAAGTTACAAGGAGGCAAAACTGAAAAAAAGTGGTCGAGAGATGGTGGCTGGAGTAGCCAACACCTCTAGACCTTCAGCATCTCCCTGCTGTGAGCATAAGGTCACAGCACCCTTATTGTGGCTTTGACAGCCTGGCTGATGCAGCATGGACTGCACAAAAATAACTTGGTTTTGTTTTACCATCCTAAAAATCTCAGTACACAGTAGCCTGATACAGTTGACACAAACTGTTCTTTTGGATATTTTTCCACAATGGTCTATTATATTTAATGACCAATTGTTGATGATCTTATAGCTATTTCTGCATGACTTGGTACGGCTTTGGATGGAAAGAGGTTTAAGCTGAAATGCAGTACATTGTGCTTGCCTCAGTCTGAGATATCATATGCAATTTCCACGGTTCAACTGATGCTGGGAACCTTGACAATATGTCATGCCATGAGATATATCAGATCCTCTAGGAAACAATGAATTCCAGAGTTCCTGGTAAAGGTACTTTGTGCCTATTCACGTGTTTACAATTAGAATCCTACTTGTGCTACAATCTAAGACTACTGAGAATATTGTAACACCCAATGACTTTGAAGAGAGCTAATTTAAGTTCAAAAAGAATACTTATATTAAATGTTACTGTGTATTTATTTTCATCAGTAGCACTTTCCTGTATATAGATCCTAAAGAGAGAAATAATTACAATTTTTCACAGGGCAAGCTTGTAAAATAACTTTTTAACTCTGTTACATGTTATAAACTCTTATCTACTTATAGTAGATGATCAGTCATCTATTATCTTACTTCAAGTTATTATTCTCAAAATTCAAGTGATCAAAATATATTATTTGATTTTTTGGGAACATTGGTTAGAGAATCTGTGACTCAAGGAACGATTTGCTTGCAAGGGAGAGCAAGATACCTGAATTGCTTAGACTATACTACCCTTACACTTGTGTTAATTTCACTGAGTAAGTACACAGTAAATTCTTTAGCATAGCCTTAGCTGCTAAACTTTTAAAATTGGACTAATTGGGTTAATCTAATGCCCTACAGCATCCAGACTTGTGGTCCCTTTTATTCTTAAATATTGTAAAATATTAATTCTGCTTGAAAAATATAATCATATGTGAATAAAACAGTCAGAGAGTTCCAGTAGTCATACAACCATGAATCCACAATAGTAGGGCTGGAACCAGAATAGCCTCAATAGGCTTTTTCTTTTTTTTTTTTTTCCCCCACACATGGCAATGCTTGCTGATGCTTCTAATTAAGACAACTTCATCCTTTATGTATCTCTTGCCCAATTCTTTTGACCTCTGCTTCAAGAGCAGCCTGCCAGGATGGAGAATTCATGCCTATGTCATCACTTTAATCAGGTTAATGCATTGCAAGGAATTAATAACATCATCATTTCTCTGGTGCTGTTCAGCTTACTGTTATCGATATTTAAGGTTACTGGAAAAACGATGAAACTCTCCCTTAGGGAAAATTGCTTATTTTTACTCAACTCTTTCGAGACAAGACTTGCATATTTTGTAACCCACCAGTTCTTTCAAAGACGTGTTATCTGTTTGCCCTTGGGGTTTGGTTATGGAATAATTTACATCAGTTTTAAACAGAAGTGTGGTCAGCAAAATACGTTTACCATAAAAATCTGAATCAGTCTGTATTTCATACTTAGTCCTCAGGCTTTGTGTTTGTTTCATTAGCACTTCCCTTCCCTTTTCTAGAGAGACCTGCTTTTGATTTACAGTAGTAACCTTCTGTCCTGCACCAGCTTAGCCTTTGAGCCATTACTTTTTCATTTTTAGCCTTGGGCCAGCTGTTTGTAACCTTTGTGTCTTGCATCAGTGGTATTCAGCCTCTCCTAGTTTACAGCAATCATGTAGCAATGACCTTATAAACTTCCTGTACCTTTCTCCTTCTTGAGTGTTCAAATTCACATGTAGCATGGCAGTGTATTATTGTTCAGGTACTGCTGGGCTCTCTTTCAGCAAGCACAGGTTCTGCTTCAGCAGTTGCTGGCCTCTTTCACGTGGGTTTCCACAATCTATTGGAAACAAAATTTCTGAGGTAGCTCCATCAAACCACTGCTTTACATACAGGCTATGCTTATCTTCTTTGTGTCTTGAAATGTTACAGCATTTATAGGAAACTGCCACCAGCATTCAAGGAGATTCTTTATTCTTTCTTTGTTTTGGGCCCTCTGTGATCTTTGTCAGGTAGGGAAAAAGTGGACTTTTTTATAATTTAAAAAAAAATAATAAAAAAGGCAGTAAATAAATCCAGTCTTTATAAATTCAGTCCATAAGAAAGCAGCAACTAACTGGTTCTCTTTAACAGTTTTGCTGTCGTTTTGTTAACTCCAGAATGTATTAGGTGCAGGTTTCTCTTTTTTTAACCGATGATGAATTCATTTAAATACAAGACAACTTCTCAGCACCTGTCGGACTGACACCATATGCTCTTATCTTACTGATAGATGTTAGAGAAATAGGTTTCTCTGAAGAAGGAGATAGATGGATGATCCATAGAAGAAGGCCATGAAGGTGAAAATACATTGCATGGCATACACAGGTGAAAGGACTTGCCTGTTTTATCCAAGAACTCTGTCAGGGATCCATCACAGTGCCAGCAGGATTCTAAATTATAAACAGCATATAAGGCTTGAAGGTTATAGCAGAATACATCACCCTCATGGCTTTAACACTTGCTTAAATCTAGAGATCCGTGATAAAAAAGAAATAATGAAAGACAAAACTAAGGCAATAAGTTCTTTTAGCAAAGGTGTTATATCAACAATTCATATTTAAAGATACTTCAAAATTTCTGTGCAGTCATAAAAGAAATTATAGTACATGCTTTATAAAGTTTAAACAAATCCTTGGGGTTCCCTTTGCCTTAATAAATTTTCTTCCAAGTTATTTGTTGTTATTCTTAGTTTAGAATTTTACCTTTGTTCTAAAATTTGAGAACTACGGAGAAGTTTTTAAATAAATTCTGGTGTTTCCTGATTGCAGTTTAGCAGCACAATTCAGAAAGTGTTCTCATTATGGTATCTATAGTGTAGTAGGTACTCAGGTAACCTACAGCTTTAGAAATACATTATTTTCAACTGAATATAAATGTTTATATTACTCTTCTCAGTTCTTGATTTTAACAATGCTGCAAGTGTAAAGATCCTTAACAGGATACTGTTCATCAGATGAGAAGCAGCTTGACTATGATATTGTGTAAAAAGATTAAAATAGATATCCCTCTCCCCCTCCCTGTTTTGTGATGCTTTTACTGAAAATGCACTTACTGCCAGCAGTCAGAGTGAACATTTACTCTTCTGAGCTCACAACTCTTGATTTAACATTTCTTTTTTTATAATTTTATTGTGGATTTTTGATTGCCTTAACGTATATTCTTTATCCATTATACAAAACCTAGTGACATTTTGCTTCATAGAAGAGGACTTTCCTTTATTGTTACTGCTTTGAATAGTTGATAACGTGAAACAAAATACTGGAATTTGCTTTGGTTCTTCTTTTTCAGTTTTTTTTTTTTTAATTTTTGCTTGGTTTTTGTTCTTTGGAAAAGGCTCTTTTGCATATTTATTTCCTGGTTACTGGGCTTTTTGAGTTAAAAAAAAAAAAGTCACATGAAATATCTAGTGATATTCATACAATTCAATTCAAATGAGTTGCAGTACATTTAGTGTGAGGGACTAAATCAGCAATATCCATGATCTGAATCTCAGGGCATGGTGAGTTTTACACAGAAGTCAATGGTCTGTGGTAGAACATTTGCAGTAATTCCTGAGTGAGCTATTGCTTTTCAGACTAAACATCAAGAGGAGAGGGTAGCAAACTAAAGACTCCAAAATTTCTGTGGAAAAAAGCAAACACCATAAATATCAAATTGTGTGTATGCAGATATAGTTAGTCTAATTTAAAATCTTTGCTAATCCTTAAAATGGCTACTCTTAGGCCCATTATGATGACATAATTTTAACACCTGTAGCATTTTTGGGAATAAACTGATGCTTTGCACAGTACTTACCCAGCCTATGTTCCTTCTGTATCTTAAAACGCTTGTTGCTAATCTCCATCCTAGTCCAGGAGGATTATGATAAATTATCCTGAATGCTTCACCAGGAGGAATATAGTGTTGAAGATGAAAATTGTTTAATTCTAGGATACAATGAAAATTATTTTATGTTTTTCCAGAACTGTGTTCTTTGTTTTTCCTTCCCTGGTCTGCAATTCCACAGAGGCAAAATTTGCCTGACACACAGTATTTTACATACATTGGATGTATGTTCTTTAATATCCCTAAAACTGGTTTTGTTCAGCTCCCGAGGCAGCTATCCTTTAATGAACAATAATTGACCAATGAAGAATTTATCTGGCTGAAGGCTTCTGGTTTTATCATCTGCTGGTTCTTTTAGGGCCTTTATAATTATCTAACTGCACATCTCAGTTGTTCATTTTTGACTAGGGTCAGAGTAAACTCTGTGCAGGAAGACTACTTATTATTACTATCTGTTAATTACAGATAAGTAGCAAAATTACTATAACAGTGGGCTTTTTATACAACACGATTGCTCAAAGCTAAGATAAAAATAAAAGTAATTAGGTAATATTCACCTGGTCATTAAACAATTGCTATCACAGCTAAGCAAGTTTAAACAAAAGCCACAGGCAAGTCAAGCCTAATGAAGCCTGACAAATCCTAAGGCTGAGACCTTGCAGGGCTCATGCAGTCCTAGAATCCTATTGTTAGCCATAATAATGCTTTGTTTACTGCACTTGCAGGCTACAAAGCTGTGTGTGAAAAGAAACGGGTGTGCTCTTGGTAATAAGAAAATTCAGAGGGAGAATCTTACGTATAGTGTTGTCAGCAACTTTTTGACTGCATGGAAGGTGCAGTACATCATTCAAAGTGACAAAGATTTACAAATGCTTTAACATTTAATATACATTTTTCATCCTGCTGTAAGGATGCTTTCCTGTCTGAAGAAAATGCACCATGACAAAAATCAAATAGTATATAATGTTCAACAAACATTTTTGTAAACTTCTTTATTTACATTATATGCATTGATTTATTCTCTCAAAACCTTTTTATTTTTAGTTTAAACTGCATTTTTGCTATAATTTAGCTTAGAATTTACTGTCACTTTAGGGGGAAAAAGTCACTTGATATAGAGATAAGTAATTATTTTAATTACTTGTGGCTGAATTTACTCAAAATATTTTTTCTGAATATTCAGAAAGAGTTTAGTTGCCAGAAAAAGTATGAAGCAATTGAGCAGCTGTACAATATTGCCTTTCTTCCAAATCAAGTGTGTGTAACAGGAGATTTCCCACTTTCCTTATTCCAAATACTAGAGAGTTTTAATGATGAAAGTTTTAGTTGTTTGTGCAGTAGTCACCTCCCACACTTTTTCATGATATATATGATGATATAACACTGCTACTTGTACAGTGTAATTCAATAGATATGTATTTGGTTATGTTCCATATGTGGCATGAATACAGTGTTGTCTCACATTTAAAAGTATGGAACACACTACTTGAAAGACCAGGGAATGGCCCATGTTTGGAAAACATATTTTAAACAGAATATATGTAATATACAATTAAATGAGATTTCTATTCTTTTGTAGAGAGTAGGAGAATTTTGAATATAGAAAATATAGGTTAGAGCTGAAGTGTCATCATGCTGGAGAAACTTCTGAGATTGCATAACAGTCACGTGCAGTACATAAGAGCTACTGCAGAAGAAATATTCAGTGTTAGTAGAATCTTAAATCACTGTTCTTGGATTATCACGACAGTGGAAGTGTTATATTCTGTAGAAGTTTTTAAAGTAGGCTGTGTGAAAAATAGCTTTTATTTCCTGCTGGTTGGATATCTGGTTCTTATAACTACTAGGGTAATGCTGCCACAGCTTTGATAACAAGCACTTGGAGTGGGAGCCCAGATGGTTTTGTGTAGATATAGAAGAGCAGTCCACCTAGTAGTCACAGCTGGTGTCATTTTTCCTGGAGGAAACATCAGCAGCAGGAAGAAAAATTTGTTGGAAGATGGTTTGTTTTGTTAGCAAATTAACTACAATTTTATCACCTCACTCTTTTGAAGTAGATTAAGTGACACTCAACACAGTGCCATAATTTTTCTGTTAGTTGTGCCTGGTATGACATTTGTTTCCAAGAAGAGAGGAGAGTCTCATGGTGGTGGTGCCTAATGCCTTTGCCTCAAATGTGCATCCTTAGTATTCTAGTGAAAAGAAAGAATGGATATAAAAAGGGAGGTGCCTGGCAAGGGCTTTTTTAGGGAGTTTAGAAACATGCAGATCTTTCTTCTCACAGAGAATTATAGTGCCTATGAATATTAATCAACCTTGAAAGTATATTAGCTAAAGGTGTGGTTTTCTTCATTAGTTTAGACAAAAGAAACAGCCCATTTCTGTAATAATTAGAATAGTTAAACTTCTTCTAAATTTGTGTCTACAGGTAAAGTATCTGTTGGTTCTTGTTTAAGGATGGTTTGCAGACAGGTTTCTAATTAGCAAAATGCTGAAGTAACAGTCTTCTAAAATGCATGCAATACCTATACATGCTCATGGCTTCTTTCTTCCTGTTACACACCCTTGGATATGCAGTCAGACATACATGAGTTGTGTATCTACTGGATTTAATTCATAGAATAACCAAAGAACAGCTGGCTTAAAGATATTTTTTCCATCCTAACAGAGTAGATTTTAACTAGGAACAGTGATTGCTAAATTCATTCACTGTTATGAAACTACAACAGGAACCAAGTATTTCCTGATTATCTGCTACACTGGCACTCAATTTCTTAGGTAATCTGGATTCCCAAAATCACATCAAAGCCTAATAGAACTCAGGACACCTTAAAAAGAAAAAGGACTGTATAAGTCCATGTTAACAGACAGAATCTAGTTAAATCAGACATGTTCTATGGGCATATTTTATCTTTGTCATTGAAGCGATAAAAAGATGATGGTAAAAGATTATTTGGGGAATGAAGAATTTTTCTGCCACAAGATTAGAGCTTTCATTATGTTGCTCTAGGTGGGAAAAATTTAAATGCAGATGCCATTGCAGACTTTATCTTTGTGAAGACTGGATCAAAGGGAAATTAATCTGTTACATAAGAATCACCAGAAACTACTTGGTCAAAGGATCAGTGCTTAGGCCTCACCTAGTCAAGTTTCAAATACCTCTAAAGGTAATAATTTCCCAAGCTCTCATGTACCTATTTTTGCGTTTGACCTCCTTCACTGTGAAAATATTTTACCAAACAGCCAGCTGGACTTACCCTGATTGTCACCTGGTTCATTGCTTCTTATTCTCCTCGTGTGTACCTCGAGAAGAGTCTGTCTTCAGCTTCCTCTTGGGACAGGGTTACCCAATCCCAGCCATCTTCATCACACTCTACTGGACTCACTCAATGCCAGTCATCTTACAGAGGAGCCCAGACTGGTTACAGGACTTCAGATGTCACCTCAAAAGTGCTCAGCAGGGGAGGGATCACTCTCATAGTCCTGCTGCCTACAATTTTGGTAATGCAGCCCAAGATACTCTTGTTTCTCTTTAAGTGGAGTTTTATTAAAGACATCCTCTGTAGTCCAGAACTATTAAGATACCTCACATACACTGGAAAAAAGCCATCATGATTGAGTGTATATATTGTGTTTAATCTAGGTTGTTTTACCTTTTTTTTAATGGCTAATCCTTTCTGGCTAATATATTCACTGATAGTTGTAATTCATAACTATGTACTCCTGTCTACCCTAGAGCTAAAATTCTCATATAAATTATCAAGTCAGGTCTTGCAAACTCCTCAGATTTCATCAGCTGATGTGTGGAAGGGAAAGAGGAACATGCAAAGAAACCTTTCTCACAGAAAGAGGTACTGATGTTCAGTACAGACTAATATTTGTGTTATATTTTGTTATATGTTGTGTTGGAAAGCCACAGGCTTTCCAGTGGAATTTCTTAGGGTAGAATACTTTGGAAAGGCTTGTCCTTCAGTGAAGGTTTGAAGCAGGGCTTTTTAGTAGGGGTATTTCTTATTACTCTGTGTTCTTTTCCTCAGTAGTAAGATTCTTTTATTTGCAATCTGCTTACTTAAATCCTTCTTTGGGTATATAGTATCACAGCCTTTCAGTCTTTGCTGTAATGATTTGTATGCCCAGAAGACTTTTGAAGAAGAGAAAGTTCAGTACTTTTAGTAGCTACTGTGAATAGCTCATGGAAAGCATCTATGTGATACCGGTCTCACATTGAATATGCTCACTCAGAGGACTAAATCAAAAAACAATTTTATTTCATTATTTTTGCATTTTGTAACCAGCATAACAAATATGGTATATATCCTTATAACTTATGCTGGTTAAGGGCTGTTCATTATTAAAAGGGGATGCATTTTAATGAGTGCCAAAATAATTTTGTGTGCGTAGAAGAATTTGAAAATTTGCGTAGCTCCTTGATTGGAAAAATACTCAATAAACATTTGTGCTGGCTGAGGTAGAGTTAATTTTCTTCACAGTAGCTCATACAGGGCTGTGTTTTGGATTTGGCCTGGAAACAGCATTGATAATGGACAGAAGCTTTCCTTAGTGCTGAGCAGAGCTTACACAGAGCCAAAGCCTTTCCTGCCTCTCCATCACCCCAGTTGGGAGTCTCCTGGGTGGGCACAAGGTGCTGGGAGGGGACAGAGCCAGGACAGCTGTCCCCAAGTGACCTCTAGGTATTCCATGCAATATGACACCGTAATCAATGTATAAAGCCAGAGGAAGGAGCACGTGGGAGGGAAGTTCCGAGTCATGGCGTTGGTCTTCCCAAATCCCCGCTGCCTGTGATGGAGCCCTGCTGTCCTGGGGACGGCTGGACACTTGCCCAGCCCTGGGAAATGGGGAATGAGCTCCTTGTTTTTGCCTTGCTTGCATGCCTATATTTTGCTTTACTTGTTGAACTGTCTTTATCTCAACCCATGAGCTCTCACTTTCACTCTTCCAGTTCTCTCCCACGGACAGGGGGAGCAGCGGTGTAAGCTGGGTTAAACCATGACAACACTTTTTGTTGGTTTTTAATGTGAAGTATACGTGGCTTATTGATCTGGCTAAATCAACATAGGTGCTTTATTGAGTGACCCTAAGTTATTTTCACACTTTATGAAGCTAAGTTTGAGGTGAATGAGTAATCTGTTTAATTGAAGAAAATGGCAACTTAGGTTTTTTCATCATGGACAGCATAGCATAATTCTTTAATATGTTAATGTAATTACCTGGGTCTTAAACCAGAAGAGAATCTATATATTTCCCCCTGAGCTAAAATATTAAGACACATCAGCTTTAAGGAATGGGATGTAAAAATCTAAAAAAAAATAAACTATGCAGTAAACAACTTTTTTTTCCTTTTTTTTTCCTAGAAGGTGGCATGACTGATTTAAGAACTACTTCTTTAAAGTAGAGACAATAAGTTACCTATAGATTTATCCCAAATAAGAAGATTGGACTGCATTAATGTGATAATCCATTAACACTCTTATATGATTTTTTTTTTTAAGGACAACTTTCTTTTTCCTGTAGGAGAACAATTTGCTTTCATTTCTTCAGTTACATTTATCACACTCAGTATCAGATTTCACACGCTGTTCTTGAATCTAATTTAACATATATTTTAGTTTATGTAAATTCTAAGTTTGCTGCCTATTCCCCTTTGGAATTTTCTTATGAGATATTATCTCCGTGCAGGAAACAAATCAAGTTCTCACTCATGCATTTTGTTTACCTGGAATAACACACTTTTTTGTGTGTGATTTACACTCTAAACCAGAATATCCTGAATTTTTTGGCTGTTCCTAAATCCACAAAAAATTAATCTGCTCCTGTAAACATCTATCTGATATCTGCTTTGCTGAGTCAGTCCTTGGAGCAACCGTAGCTGGGAATCCAATAAACCTTTTCAGGCTGTAAAAATTACTTTTCCCCTCATATGAGTGTTTAACATATGAAAGTTGCTCGAGGCATGTCCTGAAGCAGTTGCTCAAATAGAGCTGCTGTGTGTCAGTACTGTACTGGCATAAATTCCCTGCTCTCTTCCCACAGATTTTCTGGTGTACAAGTAGGGCAGGAATGTGACACTGACCTCCACGCCCCTCCCCCC
>VXBQ01000960.1:402489-428570 GCA_013400175.1 Phainopepla nitens | reverse complement strand
CCCCCCCCCCCCCCCCCAAACAAAAAAGAGCCTGATCTATTTGTTAAGATTATTAAATGGCATGCCTAAAGATATGTAGACCCCATCTGTCTCATATGCAAACAAGGAAAAAACCCTGTATCCTACCTTTTTTTCTTCAGTGAGATAACATTAACTTGATATCATTGCAGTTTAGTCTCTTTTAATATGCTCCCTTATCTCCACCAGTCTGGAAATACTAGTTTCTCACTGAAACCTCTTACATTCTGCTTTTTGAAGGAATAGCATATAAAAGTCAACATGCAACAGTGTCAAATTCACAAGAAGCTCTTCACATTTTAGCCTCTATAAACCTATTTCAGCCTATAAACTCTTCCTATAGGTTGGAAGTGACCTCTAGGGAATGTGTTTGAATAGAACTGCTCAAATTTAGATCGTTTGTTGGACTGTTCATCATTCACTTGTGTCTAAGGGTTATTCTTCTATTCCCTTTAGTGTTCTCTTTAAATGCATTACAGATATTTACTACACAGGAACATAGCAAACAAAACAAAAAGACAATGTTTGCAGTTTTTTCACAGGTGTGGATATTTTTTTATTACTTCTATTTTTTATTTTTTAGTATATTAGACTCAAAACTGAATGTGCATGGAAATGACTATTGCCTCACTGGATGCTTTTTTGCTGTCCAGCATGTTTACTGATTTCAAACTGTAGCATAAGTCAGAGAATTCTGTTCTGTCAATTTTTTCTTCTTCTTGGTATTATTGTCCTCAGGGAAATATAATCCTGTTTTTAAATAGAACTAAAAAATACGAATGAAGAAACAAAATATGTGAATTCTTAACGTGCAGAAAACTATTGTAAACAATGTGAAAATACTTAAACCCAGCAAGTTGTTGCATAACGTAATAGAAGTTATGTTGATGGACTGCTGATCTAGATTGAAGATAATGACATGGAAATAAATTGTTCTGAGCAAAAATGAAAACAGAATGAATTTATCCTACAGGCATAATTTTGGTTTTGTTGTCCTTAGAAAGCTGAAAATTATAGTTCTCAAGCCAAAGGTATCAACTTTTTTGTATTCCAACATTCCATCTAGATTTTTGATCTGCTTTGAGGGTTTTGGGGGTGTTTTTCTTACCCAAACTTGTTTGATCATGTTTTGGTTTTAGGTTTTTTTTTGGGTTTAGGTTGTTTGGTTTTTTTTTTCCCTCAGAAGAACTTTCAGTGGGAAATATTCTTCTTAGCATCCTCAGTTTCATGGAATAATATCGTCCAGATGTTTGAGAGACTTCTACTCAAACTTAGTATCAGTAAGGTGAAATTTCCTCACTGCCTTGCTTTGGCTTTCATAAGTGTTAAGATTTGGGCCCAAGAGAGAGAAGAGGTCACTAAGAATTGTTTGCTCAGAAGCACATCCAGTTGACTTTTGAGTTTCTCCAAGCCTTAAAGCACCGGATGCTGGAAAATGCTCACTCACTGCAACAACAATAAAAACAAAACCCACAAAAAATAAACTGGTAAATTGCTAACTGCCAAGATGAGTTTCATTAGCAAAATACATTCTCGTTCACACTCCTTGTTATTTTCTGCTAGCTTCCAAAGCAACTGAAGTAGGTCAAAAAATGCTGAAAGAATACTAGGGGGAAAAAAACCAAAACAACCAATCCATTACTTGATAAATAGGCTGGGGGGAAAAAAATAATTGCATGGAAAATAAGTAAGAAAATGATAATGCACCAACATTATCAGATTCAGGAATTGTTCTCCTGGATTATATTCTACTTCTCTCAAATAGTGTGAAATTTTTGGTTTATTTTATTTTTCTTATATAATTTTCTGTTTAGGAAATAATGGAAAAGCACAGTATCCCAAAGATGAGTGCATTTCAGCAGATATGTAGTGTGTTTTCATGGTTAAATTACATTATAGGTTGTATGTAGAAAACGTTTTAATATAAATTTTCTCTTTTGCATTCTTGGTTAAGTGAGCTGGATAATGTTACTATATTTATGAAGGTTTACTGGTTTTTGTTATGATTTACAGCAGAGAAAAATCCTCTGACATAGGAATGCTGGAATAGGTAGCGTTGTGTCCCTGTGCATAATCAGGGCTCAAGTTAATTGGAGAAAAACTAACAAACCCCTTATAAACTAGCAGATGTAAATAAAACCTTTCTGAAATTGCCAGGATACTTAGCAGGAGAATGAACCTTTGAGCCAGGGATAGAGTAAAACTCCTTTTGGTGAGAACTAACAGGTGTTTCTGAATTTGTTTCATTACTTTATACAGACCTTTACATTCAGGACATCACACTATCCAAGCCTATCATGGACAGTAGTTATTTCACTGGGAGATGTTGATTTTTGTACTAAGTGAACTTCTGAGTGTTTGTTTTTGGTTTGTTTGTGGCTTTGTTTTGTTTCGGGTTTTTTTTTTTGGGGGGGGGATGGGTTGTGGTTTTGTTCTGTTTAAATTTGCTGCATGATTGGTATTAGTGCTGCTAAAGGAAGAACCTACTAACGCACAAACTGGTCACTTAACACTGAGATTTCCTTTTTCCTGCTTAGCATAACTCCAGGCTCCCATCTCTAGATTTAACATTGCAATGATATTAGTTTAGCTCTCTATACTGCCCAAATACTTTAACAGTTGCAACTGAAAAAAAAAAAAAATTGTGACCATATGAGTTTCTAGCTTGCATGAAAGCAAAGAAAATGCAAAATATTTTCAAGTGGGCCACATGCCTATACAATTCTGTCCCATCTGAGTGGGAAAGATTTGGAGAACTGTAATTAGTGAACTCTCAGCATACTTAATTTTCCCTTTGCAAGGATAAGTACCAAACCAACCAACAAACCAATAAAAAACCCTCAAAATAGAAAACATTTGTCTCAGTGCTGAATTAATTTTGTGGAATATTGCCACTCTGATGTATCTGTAGCCCTCATCTGAAATGTTTTACGGGAGAGAAAAAGAGGCCAGCACAGTTAAAAATGAACTTAAACAGATAAATTGGGCACAACTGTGATGTACTGACAACTTTAAGTGGCTGATTACAGCTTGCTTGCCCAGTAAGTGCAGCAGCTGTGCTAGGATAGAAAGAGGCTATGATGATGCTGCCACTATTAAAATAACAGTACATAAACTAGTTTCTCAGTTGAATACTGTTCTCAATTTCTACTTTGTTCAGCGCCCAAATAAAGGTTTGTAACATTTGTATTACAATAGTGGCCGAGTGTACAGTTAAAAGGAGGGTGTTTTTTTAATGCACAGTATAGACCACTTTTCAATATTTTATGTCCTAAAGAAACAAACTTGCTAAATTAGATTGGGGCACAGAGAGGTGCCTTACACAATGTCAAACCAAAAGTCATCTGAGAATAAGGAATTCAGCTTAAATCTCTCATCCTTTGCCTTTACCATAAATACATCTAGCAATTGGCTTATCTCTAAAAGCTGGGTAAATTAAAGAGGTATTGTCAAGTTGCTAGACTCCCATTTGAATGATTTTTTTCTTATATCTATCTATAACTTCAGTGTAATCCTTTATTACAAATAATTCATTTTCCCTTGGATCATTATATGAACGACTATCAGCATAGAAAGGCTCGTGAGGTTACTGACAATACAAAGCAGAACATGTGACCTATGGAAGAAAGCCTTCCAGAGCTCAAACAGATTTCTCCTTCAAGCTTCTCAGGAGGCACTAGAAAAAATGGGAAAATATTATTGAAGTCTTACTTTCAGAGATGTTGAACTGCCACATCTGTTGGAGGTCTGTGGGAGTTACAGATGCTGTGCCTCAGTCCATTGAGCCAATCATTTAAAATATAGTTCGGTCATTGTCATCTTTAAGACAATAACAATAAGGCTAATTATATCCTCCTTCCACTAAACATTCCATTAACCAAAGAACATAATATCTGTTAGGGTGCAGTATTCAGAGGTGACATTACTTATGGCCAGAGTAGCAATTTAGATGGGAGGAAACCCCTGAAATCCATCCCGCCATACAAGGTTCAAATGCCAGCCGCTCCGGGGAGAAACTTCAGGCACATGACAGTATGTCTAAACATTGACATTTAGAAGCACTTTGATCTTTTAAAGCAGCAGCACTTGAAACTTGGACTGTCCACCTGGGCAATGTGTGTTGACATTGAAGCATGAGTAAAAATGATGTCTGGCATGTTACAGGTGGAGCTGCCTCAGAGCTGGAGCAGATTTAAAAAAAAAAAAATCTTGAAATCTGTTGCAGTTTTCCTTTGGGATCCCTTCACCTTTTGGCAGAACCAAACAATGGATGAATACATCTTCAAAATCTCCCTGTTGAAAGGAGCTGATGACTCTTCTATTGTAGCATTTCCAAAGTGGTTCACTTTGAACTCTTTTGTAGCTACTACACAGTATTTGCTTTGCATGGCTTTCTGTTTTGTAGGTGCAAACGTCAGCATATTCAAGCTCTGAGGGATTTGTTTGGAGAGTTTTCAAAGACAAGATTTCTTTGTCACCTCTCTCTTCCCTTTCCTAGCAGAGTTATATATTTTAGTGCATGTTCTGCAGCTCTGTTGGGGGGAGAATATATTCTCATGATGTTGTAACAATTTTCCTTCCTCCTTATCGCCCTTATCCTTGTGCTAGTTTTATAAGCAACAGCAAACTATTAAATAGCTTGATCACCAAAAGACATAAAGAATGATTTGTTATAAATATTTCTACATGTGCAAAGGTATTATCTTTTACTTCACATCTGCAATGCTTCAATTTAGCCTGTTAAACAGCTTCACCACAGTTTCCACCATTTCTGCCACAATCTTTGTTCTCTTCCTAGCAGTAGCTTTTGGAGGCCAAAAGAAACAGAGCAATTACTTATGTCTAGAAGTACTCTCAAGTTTTCAACAGACTTATTATTTTGACATTTAATGAAAAGAATATAAAGCTCAAATCCAGGAAAGAAGAGTGACTTAGAGCATAAGGCAGGAGGCTTGAGTAATCTGGTGGTAAAGGGAACCAAGGAGAAGGGCTGCTACTTTGCACACCAAAGATCTGAAAAAACTGAAGTCTGCATAAACATTGTATTCTGTGTCCCTCACCTATACTTTCTCAGTTCTTCAAGCCTAATTATTCTTTTGAAATGTCTGAAAAAGGGGAAGCTGTGAAACATTATTGGGAGTAGAACAGAATGTATTCTGCTCTTGAGTTAAGAATTATCATCAGCAAAAGCACTTGTCACAGAACCAGGGTTAAGAACTGAGAAGCCCATTCAGTAGGAGGGCTAAACACTAGATGGCTGCTTGAAGCAGATGCTCTTCTTTAAGAAAGCACTCTAGTCTACAAGTCCCTCTCCAGGTATTGAGAAGATTTAGCCATTATCTCCAATTAATATTCCTTTCTGTGATGAATCTGTTTAGCTGTTCATTTTTTTTGACATGTAAAATACAGTTTGAGTTTCGTTTGTTTAATGTTAAAAGTATTTGTTTTGCTTTATTATTTGTTAGACATGTCTACAAGAATCATGGAGCTTGACATTGAGAAATGGATCTGTTTTTAGAGTGTGAAAGTTGAGGATTTCCATTCTGTACATATTTGAGTAACAAATTCTTACTACAAAAATCTTTGAGAAGTCTCATAAGGGAAAGTTGTCATGGAGACCAAAAAAAAATTTATTCATTTTTATTCATGAGTTATTGTAAGGGAGGGATAGGCCTAATTAAAACTGTTTCAGCCCTATTTATCTGCAAATATCTACATGAAAAGATCTTGCCTCAAGTGAAGTCCATTCCTCAAAAGCATACTGGTTTTCCTGTGTACTCCAAAGAAGTAGTCTGTAATTTTCCATGACAGCAGTGAATACTAAATATTCTAAATTAATGAGCCTATCCTTGCTGTATATTTGGTGAAAAAAAACTAATCACTGTTGCCCATGAAACAGTGTTTCTGAATACACTATAGAGAATATATAGCACATATGAGATAGTAAAATAGTTAAAAAGAATGCAACACAAGTACACTTCCTTTTTGTGCAAGTGTACATGTATGAAGTATCAACCTAGGGTAGATGTGACTCGTGTTTCAAATTACTGAATAATTGATGCTACCGTCTTCTGGTTTTATCTAAAGATTGCTTAAAGCTCTGCTGTTTCTATCTGTATGAAAGATGTTAGTTCTAGCTTTTGTCTTTGCTCCATATCTAGTCTGCTTTCTCTTTGTCCTTTCTAATCCAGCATGGAGCACGTATACATCAGCTCATTTTGTGTTGGGTAAATAATATTCCTATGATTTAGGTGCTGCATTGCACTATCAAATATTTCTTTACAAATTTGCATTGTTCTTCCACTTCCTGAAGTTTGCACTAAGTTTTATTTCTCCCCTTCTGCTTCACATTTTATTGTCTGATGGGCAGAAGGATTGTACATGTGGCCTTATTCTGCCACTTGGACATGCTGTCAGTGATATTTTGTTATTCAAATAATCTTAGAGCTCAGCTACAGCTAAACTTGAGTACTGCTACAGAATCTTGTTCCCATACTCATCTCCCTCTATTGTGCTAAAGAGAACTTCCATTTCTCATTTCTGAATTTGTTTCTTTGAATATGCTGTAGTTCACAGTAGGGCTCCAGTGGGTTACAAATTTGCTTTAAGACATAAAACTATATTGGTGCTTAATGGAATGCATGAGATTATTTTTGCTATCTAGATAACAGGACTTTTTTTTTTCCTGAGATGGCATTTGCCACTTGCACTAAGCAATAATTCTGAGGTTTCCTTCAGATTATACATCTTTTTGAGAACTGAACACTATAGGGAACATCCAAGTCAATAATTTCCTGGCTATTGAGAGATTTTTCATAGGACTCATAAAACTGGACATGTCAACAAGGCATTCAGCACTCACTCAAATTTGATCTAAAATATATCAAAGTTGGTTTCCAGAAGCAGATATCACCCAAAAAATATTAGCACTTTTATTTTTTCCAATTCTTTATTTTTTTTAAAAATCTGTCAACTTTGTCCCACATGGAAACAGACGACAAAGAAATACCAAGTGTTCCTTGTATTGTAGCCTGTTTAGAGTATAAGAAATTTTTTTTAAAAAAGTATAGGGGACTCATCTGAGGCTCTGGATTAATATAATTTCTATTGCGAGGTCTCTCTTTTCAGTTTTGATAACTTCGACTTCTACTGTCTCAGCCTGGGACTTAGATTGTATTTCATATTCTGGTGAGCTGACTTTCAGACTGACCTACTTCCTTAAAAATAAGAAAAGCAGAACAGATCACTGGGGCTTCTGTTTCTTTGCTATAAGCATAGCTTCAGTTTTCAGACAAAAAAAAAAAAAGAGCCAGGGGCGCAGAGCTATCTAAACTCACAATAGTTTTCAAGCATATAATCTAAAACTGCATATTCTTTGTAATATAAACTGCAGAGATTATAATGTTTCAATTTTTTTACATTTACACAAGCCTATTTTAGTACAGCTTTCTGTTTATGCCTTATTTTTGCTCAATTGCTATGATATTTGGCAAAAAACACAATGTGCATTTTGACTTTTACACAGGAATTATTATTATTAGTGCGATTGCTATTGAGCAGAATGTGAGTAATCCACAGGTGAATAAATGAAAGAGGAGGGGGATAAAATCTCTCTTCATGAATCTGCATGGGTTTTGAGGCATCACTAACATAACACCCACTAATATTTACAATACCCTTTATATAATTGTGCTGCAATCATGTTCTATTATAGCAGAGTGCTTGCACATTTCTTTTTGCTCTCCTGTTGCTTTGCAGGCAAGCAAGATGAATGCTACTGCTTTTAGCTAGAGTTTAGCCCCCAGAAATATCCAATACCAACCTATAATTCTGGATCTTAACCTGAGTAGGTACATTCAGAATATTTCTCTGTTGAGGGAAATTGAACAGGATACAATAACTAACTTCAGAAAAACAGAGTGAAAGTCAATGGTTAGTCAAGATGCAAAATAACAGGGGGAGTTTATTTCTTGAATAGCTTCTGTGATGTCAGTGAGACTGCATGAAAAGTAAACAATTGCTTTATTGAGAATTAGAAGTGTCTTCCTTCTTCCTGTCTCATCTGCTAACTGGGAAACTATGGGAATCTGACTTCAGTGAGCTTGATACCAAATCCACAGCAAAGAAAAATAGAGAAAATCAATTTGCAAGATTTTTTTTTTTCTTAATTGCTATTGATGAAATATCATCAGCTAAATGAGCCTTAAGATGAGCTTCCTGTTTCTGGTCTAAGGCTAATTTGGAGTTGTCCAATTGCATAAGTAACTTTCAAAGAAAAAACAGTAACTTTGTGTGTATGCCAGATGAAGTTGCAATTAGTGCTCCATGTCTGTGCAGTACCGCTCAAAGGATAAAAGGAACTGCACTCCCCATTTTTAAACATTAGGTGCTGGATTAATAACCCAATTCTTGCAGAGATGGGGCAACTGAAAGGTGTTTTAAAAGACTTTATTCCATTATCAGTCTCATAGGTGGGTGAGACACAGATGTTACATGCAAAGCCTGTCAGAGGCCAATCTATTTCCTGGTTATGATACATTATAAATGTTTTTCAGTCTATTAGCTTTTGCCACACTAGTACTTCTGCTGCTAGTACTTCTAACACCAATCACTATTTTTTCTAACCCACGTGGTCTTGCTTCAATGCATCTTTCACTGTTCTAACTCTCCCAAATATCTGCTCTGATTGCAAGCCCATCTTTTGAAACTTGTTTCCAGTTCCATCTCTCTCTCAACAGTGTCGTCTCCATTCCATGGCCTTTCTAAGTCAGCACACCTTATCCCAGAGTTTGCATACAGATGTACAGGACTATGTGAGCTTTCAGTCAGGCTTTGAGAATCCTCTACGAATCCACTTCTCAGATCTAGGAAAACATCATAAAGCATGTGTATATTTAGATCTTGATTACTCCAGCAGTAAACCAGGAGAACAACGCAGCCCTCCTATTAACCAGGCAAAGATGATTTTATTAATTATCCAGATATTAATTATCACATCTAGTAAAAGTGAATATGTATATTAAGCAATGTATATTTCACCTAGTGTAAACTCGCAAAACTTGAAGTGATCTATGCTGCACTATTGAAACCCAGTGTTAATTTAATATTATTTTTTGCCCTATGTCATAAGAAATATTCACCAAAAGAACACATGATTCAGGAATTACTAATAGTGATTCAGTACCATATAGAAATTCATAGTTCCTCTCTGTTTTATTCTTTCAAATTCTCTCCATTGCTTTCTCTTAACTATTGTCTGGTGCTCCTCCATTTTCAGTAATTTTGTCTACTTCCATACTTCAAGTGCAAAGCTTCATAGGACTGATGTATTCTTTCACTTTTCCTAAAAGAGAACATTTGGAATCGTATTCCACCTTTGGTAGCACTACAATGTGCTGAGTCATATTCTCCCCTCACCAAAACACACACAGAGATTTTCAGGTTAATCTCACTCTTGTCTCGGTTAACATGCCAGAGAATAGTTAAAGCCTTGCTTAATTCAACCATTTCAAGAAAATTCATTTTAAAAAATGAAAGCAGCTATAGTAATTACAAAAAAAAAAAAATCACTATTCAAACAAAAGCAGTGATGCCCAAAACTCACGCATCTCACACATGGCATGTTTGTTACCTACAGCCACACCTGAGAATTTCCTGCTCACCGTTGCCTGGTGCACCCACCTGGAAGCTACCTGAGAAGGGCTCAGATCACTGATAAGGAGGACACTGGGTTTATCACAGTCCAAATCATGTACAGTATGTACCTTATCTTATCCTAGGGTGCAGCCATGAGCCAGTGCCTCCTCCCAGGAGACCCTGATTCTTTCTGCACAGCAGCTGAACCCATGGACAGTTGTTCCTCTGGGACCTTCTGAGGATCTCCCTAATGAATAGCAAGTTCTCTTTTTTGTGTTGTTTTTCTGTCACCAGTCCCCTGTTTGAACAAAACATTATTTTCAATTACTTAATCAAATCATTATTCATTTCCTTTCCTGTAGCTGATTATTTCCTGCAGTTATTTTTGAGCAGTAGTCTCCTGGCGGGGTTATTTGTCTCTTCATCTTACTTTTGGGTCATTCAGGAACAATCATCTCCAGTCCATTCCCCTCCTTGCACCCATCACACTCTGATCAGTGTAGGTTCCTATTTCTTTTAGTAAGTAGCTTTAAAGTCCTTTTAAAATTTCCCTTATTCTTTTTACTGTTTTCCATATATTACTAAGTAAATGGAGTGCTATCTTCATTCCTTCTAGTTCACAATTGGGTAGGTCTTTTTGCCATTAAAGTTCTTTCCTGCACAGGAAAGGGCAGTGTACATAGAATTACATTTAAAGACTCTACTTGTTAGTGTAAGAGGATTTGGTGTATTTTTATTCTTTTTTTTTATCTTTTTAACTATTATTGTTAGTTTCTTTTTTTCCAGAAATTTTCAAAACTTAGTCAGGATTATGGAATCAGGCTGAATTCTGAGTAAAGCTGAGAGTTCTAGTTGTCTTCCTCAGTTTGCTGTAGTTGATGCTTGAACAGTGAGGCCTGCAATATGAAATGCCAATACTTCTTTGAAATCATACTTTATTGTAATTATTGTTTCATTCACCTCACAGCAGTGTTAGGAGGACTTCAGCTTCTCCTGAACAATACCTTTCACTTTCAACCTTTAGCAGAGTGGCTGCACATGAAGTAAGAGCATGACTGCATTAGCCATCTGAACTCATACACCCTTCTCTGTCTGAAGGACCTATTTTTTCCCATTTCTAAATTCTGAATTCAGATTCCTGCCAGGTCAGCTGGAAGTAGTTCTTTGGGGGTTTTGAGGGGTTTTGGTGGTTTTTTGCTTGTTTGGGTTTTTTCAGTTTGTCTTTTTTGGGAAGATTGTTTTGGTTTGTTTTGTTTTTAAGTAGCTACAGAATTTATTTTATTTCAGTCTTCCAGAAAATGAAAATTAGCTTTAAATGCCTCACATGCACCATTTTCCTTGGAGGGTGAAGGGGAGAGGGAGGGAAAAAAATATAAACAAACCAACAAGAAAAAATTTAAATGATGAACATGGAAAGAAACACAACAAAGAAAAAGAAAAAGAAACAAAAACAAAACCCAGAACAAGACAAAGCATTTCTTGACTAGGAATTCCGGGCAGGAAAGGAATGGAATGTTTATCCAGTGGTTACTCTTGAAAATATTGTATAGAATTTAAAAGGGATAAAGAATAATATGTGCAAAAATACTTTTAAAGACCTAGGTTTTTAACTTTGTTTTTGAAAGTTACAAAATCTTTCATCACTATCTTGCTGAAGACGAGTAAGACTTAACTGAATCTGTTCATCAGGTCTGGGATCTGAGTGAGACACAAGTCATCCAAGACACAGAGGAGGTCAATTCTTATTGCTTTCTCTTCAGTTTAAGCATCTAAACATCCTTTGGTGCCTTGGGCATTTCCGAAAACAGCAACTCCCAAGTTTTTTTTGTAGAGTACTCCAAATGCACTTGGAATGTTATGGAATGGAATAATATACATTTCATATAAATGGAATTACATGATTGTTTTGTATTTACTTCCATCACAGTATCTTAAAAGACAACAAATTTTATCATGGTTTTTAGATGCATGGAGAGTTCTTTTACACAATATGGTGGTCTATAAGGAGCTTTCTATCAGCTAAGGTTGGTTAAATCTTTCTTCATTAGTTGCAAGGTTTGAAGAGCTAATTAGTATATAATGTATAGTTTGCTTGTTGGTTAAGCATTTTTTTTTTTGTATTCTGCATAAAGCCAAAGGAAGAAGTGTGGTCTGATATTTAAACTAAAAATGCACACGTAATAGGGGGGAATAGTCCTGAAAATTGTCCCTTCCTCCATTCTTTCAGTCACCTTCTGCATATCCTCTTGCAAAGTACAGATTGTTTTGTTAAATTTAATACTATTATCAAGGGAGAAAAAATGAACCAGCGTAAAAAGATTTATAGCTTTAAAAAAAGTCAGGTTTCTTGTGTGATGGTAATCTACTGGAATGCCCAGAGCTATTAACAACAGGCAAACAGTCTCTGATTTACTGCTTTCTTTCCTAAGGGAGAAAAAATTCAACTTGCTTTAACTCTAGCATCTCACAAAAAATACAGATTTTGTGTATGCTGAGTACGTATAGAATAGTTAGGTACACCATGAAATAGAAATCAGCAGATATGTGGGAAATGGGAAAAGAATTTCTAAAAGCTTACTCTGATAACACCTTCTGATAGGAATGCACAAATGGTACCTCTTTTTATGCTGACAGGAAGTGGTTTTCAGGTTGTGTCAGATAATAAAGCATGAAGCCAAAAATAATTCTTTACTCGGTAGATTTTTAATACTTTGTTGTCCTGGTAAGGAGAATATCCTTAAAAAGGAAAAAAAAGGCAGCACACATTTTGAAAAATATGCTATTGATTAAAAAATAGTAGTACAACTATAGGATACATATTCTGTAATGAAATGATGTGTCAGTGCATTCAGAGATCAGACATAGCATAAAAGAGCGCAGGATCCATAAACCTCTTCTCATCTGGAGGGTGGGGGGAGAAAATGGCTATCATTTTACCCAGAATTTTGGGTGGAGAGGGTTGGACAAGAGCAGTAAAGGAATTTAAATTGTCAAGAAAAATGTGGTTTTGGTTGAAGCTGAAATGAGGGGGTTACTGAATAATACATGCATCTCAAATCTTTGTCTTGGCTCTGATATAAATTCAACTTTGGACAAAAATACCACTTTTTTATTTCCTCTCTTTTTTTTTTTTCTTTCACTCCTGTCCTCCTGGAACATAAAAACACTAAAATCCTTTGCCTTTTTTAACTTGAGGACATCTTTCAAGGTCTCATTTCTAGATTTATTTTTTAAAGTAAATATCTAAAAATTTGTGTTTGGACAGTATTGGAACAAACTACGACAACAAAGCAAGTCAAATCTGGCTTGATTTTTTTGGTAATGTTTAGCCTGTTTTCAAGAAATATTTTGTCATCATGAGTGATGTCATTTTGATGTCAGAGTGTTAGGGAAGCAGGAAAGAATGGCATTTCAAATACCCAAAAGGCATTCAGTTGAAAATACTTCAGTTCTCTAGTGCAACCTCCTGTTGCATTAAGAAGTATTACTATGGATTTTTCACATTATACCTATTCAGCTAACAATACCATTTCAATTTTAAACAATATAAAATGGATTGAGTTCGTTTTTGTAGTGTGGGATAACTTGTTGGGTTTCTTTTTGGGGAAAGAGAGTTTTTTTGTCCTCAAAATTCTCCTCTTCCAAATACATGTTTAAAAAGGGCAACAACTGTGTTCTCCCTAAGACAATTCTATGTTCTGTAAGAAAAATTCTGGGCCATAAGACACCTGACTTGTCTTTTCAGCTGCAAGGTTTTCATTTTCCTATTAAGGATTCTCTCTGAGGAGTGCTGCTGCTTCTTCACAGGAGACAGATTGAATCCCCGAGGGCCAGTTGTAACTTCAGTGTTTGGGGCTGTGCTCCAGCTTGTTTCCACCATTGCAGTATTTCCTGTTCTTGATAATGCCCAGCAGGATTTACATCCTCAGCTGATTGCCAGAACATCAAGCCTGGTTTATATTGACCTTTCAGCATTTTATGCCCTGAAAGTGGCAAAGTGGATTCCCAAACATGAAAAAAGTTCACTTGTTTCCTTTTTCTTGCAAAAGGAACAATAAAACTCGTTTTTTTTACATAGTGATTTCCCAACTTTGTGGTAAAATACCATTGCGCGTCTGGTTAAAACGCAAGATGAAAGCAAGATGAAATAAGCAAGATGAAAAAAATTGATCAACTTGACATTTCACTGACTACTCTCTCCTGTATTTACTCATGCTGTACAGGCCAAGTTCCACAGCTCAGTGAAAAAAGTGGAATCAGTTGAATTTCTTACCTGAAGAGTATAGCAGGGAAAAAAGAAGAGGTTGGAGGATCCTGGTTAGTTTACAGTAATTTACCTAAGAGAAAAAAATAATTATTTCTTTTATAACTGAAAACCCTGAGGAAAAGAATACACAGTGATTAGATTCTTTTCCTTTTCTTCTTTTCCCTTTTTTAAATTTTATCATCTCTCATATATTAAATGGATCTCTTTTTTTTCTTCTTCCCTGAAGTGCTCTGATATATTGCAACTTATCAGAGTGCAATAGCAGAAACCTTTTGAATATGCAAGCTGATAATGCTCTGCAACAAAGAATTTCTTAATAGTTCTTGGTCTATTTACAAAATATATTACAGAGGTTTGGAGTTTGGAATGCTCCTTTAACAAGTTCTTGTTTTATAGCCTATGTTCTTCTTATCTCAACATTCATGCAACATCACTGTTTTTGGCAAGATGATTTCATCACCATTTTTACTCATCTGAAAACATTCACATCTTTACTCTCTCTTTCGGTTTGTTGTATTCACTATATTCTCCAGTTTAATGCATTGTTTTAGAAGGATCATCTCTTGAGATGTCAGCAAATTTAAAATGAACAAACAAAAAACCCAACAAAAAACAAGAGTATCTTTTCAGCTGGAAGGCACAACATAAACACAAGTAGCCAGCAAGCTATCTTGTATTGAAGGTTTCACACTTAAAAAAAATAAATCTGGATGATGACATGGACTGTAAATAAAGACAAAATATAACTTTACCTCTGTGTCAGGGAAGACCTGAAAATCACTGAGTCATTCCTCAGAAGTTTTCCAGGGACTTTTTGGGGAAAGGAGGATGGTAGTTTTTGAGGTTTAGTTTGGGCTTTTTGGCAGGGAAGGTGAGTGAAAAATTGAGGTCAGAAAAATGCAAAGACATCACATGATTAATTTAAATATTAAAAATACTAATTCCCTTTCTGATTCTTATGAGTAAAGATTTTGGCAATGCTCAATCTTCAAGAATATGCCAGGAAGAAAATAATTGAAAAAACAGCCACTATATACAGTAAAATCTCAGTTAACAATAAAATAATATGGGGCTGAAGTGTACTACTATAGTACTGTAGCAGTGATCTACCAACATTTTTGATCATATCCCCCTATCAGTAAAATATTTTTAATATTTTTAAACACACACCTTAGGTTGCACGTAAATATATATATTCATATGCATTCTTAGTTATTTATATCCTATACATGTATCTAATTGCAATAATTTTGTATATTGTAAACACAACACAAAAATAGAAGCTTAAAAGAGATGAGGTACAAATTAATGATATCCTAATAATTCTATTAACAGTGCAAAAAAACTTTAAAAATATTTAATAATCAGTATTGTAAACAATATGGTTTAATGTGCTTAATTATTTTTTGAATTCTGGTTTAACATCTTGATGGAGCAATTTGAAGCTCTGTTTCTAAATTTTTATGCTTTTAATGACTATCATAGCTGAAAAAAGCTCAAAAATACATGGATGCATCATTCTCCCTGTTTACTGAATAATGACACTCATTTTTCAATCCCATTCACAAATTAATCAAAATTTTTAAAGAATTTCATCATGGTAGTAAATTTTCATCAACCCCAATGTGATACAGATTTTCTTGCAATTTAATTGAAAGGTACTACATTTTTATATTTTTAACAAATGGCTTCAAAACCCATTGACATTTTTCTCTTTGAGAAATTTTAAACGTTAGAAAATTCTGTTTCCAGGTTTTTTATGTGCACATATATATGAGAATTTTTATAAGTGACACATTCTTTTCAGCAATAAAATCCCTTAACAGTGAAATTATTTCCAAACCTCACTTGTCAAACGCTCTCTCCATAGCATGAGGTTCTTTGGAAAAACAGTTACTTTTTTACTCATTGTTAAGATGTCACTTTTACCTTGAAGGGAAACATTAGGTCTGTTTATTTTTTATGAAAGTATCTGCTATGTAGCAACCTGCTGAAAACCACTTGTCAACACAGAAAAACTCAGCAAATAGGGAACACTTGTACTTTTTAGAAGAAAAAATGAATAACCTATCTTTAATTTTGACAACTCTTTTAAGCACTTTGATGTGAGGTGACCAAGAAACCACTGTGTGGTACAAGATTTTCATGGTCACTCCTCACCTCAATACAAATATTGTAAAGACTGTAGTATTTAAGTCTCTATAAAATTCACCACACTGGTGACATACTGTAGAACGTTGTGCACTTCTGGCTACTCTTTGTTTGCTGCAGCAGTTTCTCTATAAATGGTGCAGTGAAGGAATTCCATGAGTGGCGCTCTCTCTGTAACCTTGCCCTGGGAACCTTTCTTTATTCTAGTAAAAGCAGCCATTCCATCAGTGGTTTCACTTGCCAAGTTTTTCCATAACATTACTTTTGTTAAAGAAATCACTGACCATTGAGAATATAATTTCTTCAGTACATCTTTCCTTTAGTGGCTTACAAAGCACTTCTTCATGTACTTCATTAGTGACACAGAATCTAGCAAATACCATAAATTGAGATGAGTTAGAAATGTGTGCACTTTCAGCCAATTGTGTAGCAAACCTATTTAAAAAATCAGCAATATTTTGTAATATATTTCACCAGTATCTTCTGAAAAAAAAAGGAGTGCTTTTAAATTTGTTGCCATATTTTTTTCTGCGTATCCCAGCCATTTCCACCATGGCAGATTTTTGTGTTTTGCTCTTAAGAAGGAAGCTCAGAAGAGGCCTCTGAATATTTATTATTAAGTTTTGGGAAGTACAGGATTAAATATCACCCAACTTTATACTTCGTTGATTATATCTGATTAGGTTGTTATCATTGCTGCCTTATAGAGTGACTGAGAAAATCTCGTCAGCTCCTAAGAGTAGGAGAAATGTCACCTCTGCCATTTTCTTGTTGTTTGCTTGTCATAGCATTAACATTATTTCCTTTGTGAGGAATATGTCCATTTTTTCAGTCGGTTTAGTTAAAGCAAGATAAATCTGTAAATCTGCTTAAACAAGGGCATGTGAACTGCAACATGTCACAATATGCTGAGAGTGAGCTAAAAACTGAGGGCACCATTGTTAATTAACATTTTTCCTAGTTCAAGTTCCAAATTGGAAAGCCTATTGGATCCTGTGGTGACAGAAAAAGGGTGAAGTGTTTTCAGTATTGTGCGGCCCAAACATTCAAAATTGCAGAAGTGCCAGAACAGCAGACTTAAAACCAGCAGTAAGCAGCTTATCTCTTACTTTTTTCTTTTGCCTCTGGTTTTGGGCTGCAAGACTGACCTTGAGTAATGAATTTCCAAACTTGCTTCTTTAACGATGGGAATAAGAAGAACATATATATATACACACTAAATAAATAAATATGCAAAATAAGTATAAATGCAATATATGCATACATATATGTGCATATGTGTGTGTATATATATGCATATGTATGTGTATATATCTATACATATATATATTTATATATATACATACATAGAGAGATAGAGGGAAGCATTCATAAAATACGTGTTTCAGGGACTTGAGACTTTTTAGAAAATCAGACACCTTGAGACTCATGATAAAATCTTGATAGTTGTCAGGACTGTGTTTTGTTGCTTTACATGTGAGAGCACAAAGAGGTTTTTTTCCTTCGTGTGGAATCTAGGGGAGATCCCTAAAGGATCATGTCTGCTGTAGTTATTTATATTCTGAACTTGCTGTGAGTGGTGGTTCTGGCAGCCCCCGTGCCTGTGCAGAATCCCAGGAGTGGTTTCCCTGCGAAAGAGGTGCGAGTGTGACTGTGCCCAGCCACCCCCCTGCATTGTGCGGTGCTAGCCCGTGGCCAGCCTGCAGGCAGCGTGCACATGGTGTGTCTGGGGGTGCCTCCCGGCATATTCAGCTGCCCTGTTGGGTGCACGGGACACCTCATGCTCTGCAAAGCTCTCTCCAGTTGTGCCTGAGGTTGTATTTACAAGTGTCAGTCTCTTAAGGATGTGGGTCTGGTTTCAAAAGCAGCTTCAGAAGACTGCACAAGCTCGATCTGAGCACAGAGTTGCTTACAGGAGGTCAGTACAGAATTTAGGGTCTAAAATTCATTCAAAGCTGATTGTAAAAGCACTGTCAAAACGGCAACATTAGTTCAGTGATATAGACTTCTTCTAGTATTTTGCCCTTTATCTAGTAACATGGAAAGAAATGTAATTAGCTGAATATCTTTTTAAGGTTATATGTGAAGCTATAAGATTTGGATTTGAATGCTTTAAACTCATTGGTCTATATCTGCAGATTTTTTTGTTTGTTTGGGTTTTTTTTGGTTTTTTTTTGTTAGTAGATGAAAAAAATTGTTTGGGCTGTTAACAAATTCCAGATGTAATAGTTCTAGAAAGGCCAATTGTCTATTGGAATTCTGAGGAGAAACAGAGAGCTGAGATTCTGCAGTGTGGAAAAACTCAGAGGGATCTTAGCAATGTAGGTAAATATCTGGCAGGAGCGGACTAATATGAGGGAGAGAGTCTCTTTCCAATGGCTCCTAGTGACAGAACAAGAGGCAATGGACTCAATTTAAAACACATGACATTCCACATCTGAGCACAGAAAAGTGCAGCTGAGTGGTTGGTCAAACAGCTGCCTAGAGAGGTGGTGGAGTCTCCATCCTTGAGGGTATTCAAAACTCAGACAGTAACACCCAGACACCCCGATTTAGCTGACCCTGCTTGAGCAAAGGATTTTTGTATTAGATGACTTCAAAAGATCCCTTCCAACCTAAGTGATTCTGTATATTATTCGTCTCTGCCCCAGGAGAAATGTTAGAATGCTGTGAGATTTTAAAATATTAGGTGATGAAACTCTGTAACCTCCCCCTGAAAAAAAAATAAAAATGACTAGGAATAAGAAATGAAGAAATGCTGAATGTTCATGTTGTTGTTGCCTGGTTCCTATATGGTCACCTGCAGTATAACTTTTAGCAATCACTGGAAATACACTAATACTTCTGTGCCATGAACACAAGCATTTGAAAGCAAGTTTTACCATACTTAAGTTACCCTGCTACAACAAATGCAGAGGACCAAGTCCTGAAGAATAATCTTTGTCAGAACATGATGACATAGGGAGCAGACATAATTTCTATTCATTGTTTTAATCTGAGGTATGGAGGATTGACATATGCTGATTTGTTTAGGGAAAAATATATATCAGAAAACAGTGATAAACATGGGTAGCAAGATGTAAAAGGGTTCCTTTTGCAGATAATATCACCATTTTACCTTTTGAGATACTTTGCAACCCTTTCTATCAACACAAATAATACATTGCAGTGATGAATTTCTCCTAGGCCTATTTACATTAGAAGAAACATTGTGGTGAGAGCAGATGCTGTAGTCGTCATGGCACATGGAAAAATTGTCCATCAGATGGCATGGTAACAAACAGCTTTTGCAAACAATCCAAAATATATCTACAAAACAAAAAACATCCCACAGCCCACCTGCTCAACAGAAAATTCAGGGAAAAATTTTCAATATGTCTTTTTAGAGATACCCTCCTAGGAAGATGTTGATGAAATGGGGAAAGTCTGCAACAGATTATTTTATGGAGGAGGAAGACAGATACTGGTTGTTTCAGCACTCCCAGAAGAGGAATTATCCCAGCTTGCAAAACAATTCAGTCTTGATTACTTAGCAGGCTTTAAAACTGCTTTAAAATATGTCTGTTATAGCTACTGGTAAGGAAGTTATCAAGGACCATGTTATGTTATCCTGAATCTTTTCCCTAACCCAGAATTTCCCTTAAAGTTTCTTAGCAGTTCCTATTTTCAAGGGAATTGTTGTAATGTAGCATAAGTTTCTCTCACCTGTATTATTTGGTATGTTCACTAATTTGGTCTGAAAGACATTGTTTTGTTTTGCTGATGAGTGGTGGTAAGGGGGGAAAGATGCTTTGGGGTGGTGGAAATATGGGTAACAAAAAGAGCACAATCAATAAAAATTGAAAGTGTGTGGGAAGTGAGAAGCACTCACTAAAATAAAAAGAACACAAGTAAAAAAATAAAACCTACTGCTCTCACAGTATACAGGCATGGAAACTCAGGGAAAAGAAAGGGGCAACACACTGAGGCATGAAAGGGCTGAAAAATAAATGTCAAGACAGAAGAAAAAAATCAGATAAAAAAAAAAAAACCTGCAAATACCCTTCCAGAATTGTAAGCTTACCAGAAGGTAGATATTTTAACGACAAAAAAAAGCATCAAACACAAGGAGCCAAAAGAGTGTGTGCTGTAATGACAGTGGGTCTGAGAGATACATGTGCCTCTCGTGACCTGAAGCAACACTCTCACCTTCATTGCTTGAAGTCTGCCTCATTGTGTTTGGAATAAAAGTAGTCTGAAGGAAAGCTGGAAAAATAGACATATACTGTAAGATTTATTTATTTATGTCAGCAGAAGAAGATGATACTGCAGCTTGAATAACCTTTCGTGTAGGGTAAATAACACATTCAGCTGTTGGAACACAATGCAGAACCATTGCAACATCTGAACACTGTCACAACCTTGAAACAGCCAGAAAGCTCTGTAGTGGCTCCTGAACTGTCGCTTAGAAATGAATATTTCTTGAAGTAATGTTTCTTAGAGAAGGCTATGAGTTTTATTTTAGTACAAAGAGAAACTTTCTCATGCTCTAAATAAGAACTTTACTGGTGTGGGATTTTACTTTAGATTAAAAAATGCATTCATGAGGAACTTTAAAGGTAGTACATCAGCATTTGCCACATGGATGAACTCAGGAGAGTCATTTGCAAATATATATCAGATAATATTTAATGCGTGTCTTTAGAAGTCCCTTACTCTGCCTGTTACTTTTTTTTTTTTTTTCTGCTGATGCAAGTTTCAGGGATTGTGTTGTGTTCCAAGTTTCAGCTGCAGACAGGTGGCAACAAAAGTAAGTAAGCACCATTTTAAACTCAGTTCTGCTAGCAGCTTTTTGAAAGCTTAGTGAAGCTTTTTGCTTCAAACTGAAAGCACCAAACCCAACCATATACTTCAGAGGGGAAAGTACATTTCAAGCTGTATTGGTTCTGGCTGGGATGGAGTTAATTTTCCCTGTAGCAGCACTCACGGTGCTGCGCTTTTCTTTGGTAGCTGAAAAGGTGTTGGTAATACACCAATGTCTGGTGCTGCTGGAGACACACTTGCTCTCTATCCTATCTCTCTGGTGGGCTTTGGGTGGGCGGGTTCTGGGGAGGGGACCTGGCCAGGAGAGCTGACTCAGACTCGAGGGAGCACAGGAGAATGGGTGTTGTTCGTTATTATGACATTTGTCTTCCAGAGCAACAACAGTTTCCAAAGCCCAGCTTCCTGGGAAGTGACTGAGCATAGCTGCTGGTGGGATGTAGAGAATAAATACCTGTAACTGAGGGTCTGTAACTGAATTGGAATCAAATTGAACCTAACTGCTAAGTCACAATGGTATTTTTATTTAAACCTAAATTAAAATTTGGGATACATCATATCTATATCCCACGTCCTGAACATGAAACAAATAGTGTGGGAAAACAAGGTCTACTGGTTAACACAAGGGTTCAGCATTTTATGTTTAATGCTTATACGTATATGCTTATATGTATATTTTAATGCTTATATGTATACTAATATATGTGTATGTATGCAGATACACGTGCTTAATACACACATTACAAAGGCATTAAAGAAAAAATAAAAGAGAAATCCAAACCCCAGTAACACTAAAGTCTTACATTCTGTATTTTCATACATTACTATAATTTCGTTTAGAAAATGGGAGAAAACACTGAAGTTATTAGATTTGTTTAAGCAAATAATTTTCAATAAAATAGTACATTTACAGAAGGCTTTCTTAAATTTAAAAATTTAGGGATCAAATATGAGTCTTCATTTGAGATACATATTTTACATTAATATATCTTCTTTGGCAAAATCTCAAAGGAGATTTGAGCAAAGCTTGTGATTACAAAGACATGCAACTAGTAATATTTTATTTATCTATTGGTGTCTCTATGATAGCTGATCTAAAGTACATGGAATACAACTGAACTGGGAATTGATTTGACTTATCTATGTGCCTTGGTATGTTAAATGGACAGGTTAGCAGTTGTGCCAGGTTTTCTATATTCCTTAAATATATGATTTGTCCTTTAATTGCCTGCAAATAAGAGCTGTGAGGATCTATGAGACCTTAGAAGAGGATCTCTCATGAATATGTTGAAATAGAGATGTTTGTGGAAGCTCACATTATACAAGGCTCAGAGTCAGTGTTTTAAGAATTTTGCTCCAAAGGGAAATACATCCCATTAAAATTTCATTGTACTCTTAATAAGCACTTGAAAGAATGGTCTGGAGATGGTACCAGCTAGTCTGGTTTCTTGTGTGACAAAAGCTTTGCAGTTTTATTCATCATTTCCTATGATGGAAGTTACTTTTTCTTTATTAGCATGTTGTCTGCGTGGTGTCAAGTCAAATATAAGGATTTTTAAACATTTGTCTTGAGTTTTATAGGACTTCTGATTTAATCTGTTTTCTGATTACTTATATTACCAATTCCTTTCCTTCCTTACCAAAAAATAAATTAATGCAAAACCGGCACACTGTTGTATATTGGTTTGCACCTTCTTTAGTCAAATATATGGATTGCTTTCTGTCCCTGGTAGCAAAAGTTAGTTAGTTATTCAGATTAAAAAAAAAAATAAATATATTATATATATGTTTGTGTCTGCATTTTAAATTTCAGGATTAGCAGAATATAAAATCCTTAGATACTCTCCTCTCTTGTGTTATTTTCATTTTTGTTATTTTAGTTCTATACCAAGTATACAGTGGCAAAAAAGTCCAGAACTAGCATCAACTACAACTAGTAGGGACATTCTTGTTGGCAATAGTGAATTTCATTTGAGACCAACTGAGTGCCCTTCTGGGTATGTTCTATGGATGGAGCAAAATACTAAGTGGAGGACTTTTCAGGTGCTAGAGTGGTTGGTATGGAAAGAATTATAAAAAGCCTCTCAGTTCAGCTCTTTTTGCTGCCCTCAGTAAAAGTGATCAGAAAACAATCTCAGAAGAAATTGGGTAGTTTGTTTGTTTGTTTTGTTTTGCTTTTTTTCTGACAGGAAAACAGAAATTATTTTGGTAAATATATAGCAATGCAAGCCACAAAACAGCAAATGAAATAAAGCCATGAGTGAACTGCACACACAACATTCTGCAGGACAAATTATGTCTCAAATATAGATTAAATCAATTTCATGCACAATTTATTAGGGTTGTCACGGATGGCCTGCTCTAAGTCAGGGCCTAGGTGAATTGAGTTGTTCACCTAAAGCAGTATTTTGTGGTCCTCTAGAGTAGAAATGAATTACCATAGCAAAAAATAGGATAAGATAGACAGAAAAGGGAGAAAAATATGCAACTTGAGAAGGGCATTTTTACTTTGCAAACTGCTGATTAGTTGCCTACAGATAAACAGATCACCAGTCATTCTGAAACGCTGATGGCAAACATTACTCACAGCTTGCAAATATGGCTGCTGTAGCAAGCTTGTCTTGCAAGACCATCTACTACATTCAGAAAACCTCCGAGATTTGTTGTTTGAAATTATTTTTAATTAATTCCTGCTATTTAATCCTCACACATAGCAGAGTTCAAATGTATTATAGAAGAAAAACAGAGCTTTGAGCTGCCTTTAACCACAAATCAATCTAACTTGTTATATACCATCATGCTTTTACCACAACAGAAAGAATTCTCAAAAGATTACATACAGCATTGATTTTGCTTTTTGTTTATGTCAGAACTAAAGTGACTTTTGCTGGGATCACTCCATTCTTTATCCATTTCATATGGACCCCTCCAGGCCCAGAATTAGATGTGACAGGGAGCCTCACCACTTGAGAGTGTTCCAGTAATGACATAGAATATGCATTATTCTATGTCAGCACCGAAACAATGTTGGCACAGACATTACAATAAATTTAAAAATAACTGCTATGCTAGTAATCATATGCTGGAAAAATCATACTAAACTTACTCTCATCTTTTTAAAGTTCTAACAACCATGGAAAAGTAATAGAAGGCAAATACAGAACGATGAAAGGGTCTTTTGATTTCAGATTCCTAATCTTCTCCTCAATGGGCCAGTACAGCTTTGGTTCACCCACCCAGCAGTAGTTTTTTATCCCATGGTGTGTACATAAAAGACTTCAGTTTCCAAGATTGACTTCACTCTCCTGAGCACTCAAATCTAGCAAGAAAGGGTTTATTCAAGGCAAACAAAAAAAAACACTTCACTGAAAATAAAAACTGGAATCTAACTCTTTCTGTTCTTTATTTTCAATTCATTCCTTGGGAGGCTAAGTGCCTCAGTGTGTTGCGTGGTTTGATTTTGGTTGGTTTCTTTCCTCACTGCTGCCCTACTTCACTTACTGTATTTCATGATTAGAAGCTATTGAGGCAGCCACCAGGCCCTGCTGTCATCCGCTGGCAACCTAGGGCATAATACTGAAGCAAAACTTGTTGTTTTGCTGAATTACTTTCACCTGTCCTTAGATAAGACAGCCACTCACATCCATATTTCTTCAGGCAGGCCTCTCTTCTGTGTTTAATACTATTGACTGCTATTACACTCATCTTCACTCTGCTGGGCTTCCCTCCAGCCTGAATGTAGTTAAGCCACATTGTGTTGTGACCTGTGGTCCCGACCATTGGCTGGATATTAGCATAGAGAATGGCAAATCCTGTTCAGGGTGGTTCATGTCTTGACTTTTGTTCAGCTCTGGGCCTGTGTGACAAAGGCTCTGACACCAGAGTCTCCTCCAGAACCACCTTACAGGGTACATCCTGGCTGGGGTTGGTCTGGAGGGCCATGGGGCAGTGCAGTGCCCTCCCTTCCTGACCAAACCATTCCCTCAGCCATGAGCAAGGAGAGCCGGGCTGGGCTGGGGATATTAATGGGGGTTTGGCACAGCCTGGTCCCCTCAAGGCACTGCCAAGCTCTCAGATCCTCCTGGGAACGGAGCCTGTGGGAGGCGAACAAGATGTTCACAGGGTAGGGCCAGGTCCTGGAAAGTATTTTGATTTAGTTCTCTTCCAGTCATCTACTTGCCTTTTATCTAGAGGCATTTTTATTGGTTTGGGAATTCGGTTGATATGTTTGAGGAAGGCATTCAGAGATGAGGAACACATCCTGTGAGGTAGCTGGGGGGTACAGCTGCAGATGGAGCTGCAGATTGAGACAAGAGGCTGTGAACTGGTGCTGACCCTTTGCACAACAAAGGACACAGGGATTTGTGGCACAGCCAGGTGAAGGACACTGAGAGACACAGCAGGAGCTTGATAGCTCCAGATTTTCCCACACTCACACGCTGAAGATATAAAAGCCCAAGGGTTCCTTTGTTCTTGGTTCTCCTTGTAGGCACCAACTCAGGCTGTTCCTTATTTATTTACTACTTATTTATTAATTGCACCAAGATTAAATTATTTTAAGGATCTGGATGTCTGAGACTACTATGGGACACCTGGTGCAGAGCTGGTGAGGAAATCTGCTCCGACTGTGTGGGTGCAGCTGTGTGGCCTCAGTCCCACCTCAGGTGGTGAGGGTGTGGCTGCCAGAGTGGCACCTGGATGTTCCAATAGGGGAGTTTCCCCAACAGTATGTAGCTGTGAGAAATAGTGTCTTAATTCTGGCAACATTTAATACTTTCTGTATTTCAAAATGTATTATAGCTTAAAGAAGAATTAATTCTTTTGGTTCTTCTGAAGTCATACAATAAATGTATTTTGGTTCCTATCACTAATTTATGGAATATTCTGTTCTGCAAATCCCCATTGGCATGGAAGGGATTTTTGTGTTGAAATAAGAAGATTTTTTTTCCTTTTTCTTTTGTTATATATGCATATTGGTTTATTTTTTAGAATTTATTTATAAGTGTAATGACTTTTGTCTTAGTAATACTTTCAATTTCCATAATTCATCAAATTTTTCTTTCATGATAGTAGTATTGAGATAGGCTGCCAAGGAAGAGAAGCAAGTTTCTTCTAAAAACTAAAATGCAGAAAAGGTGTGTGAAAGCCCTCTGGCTCTCCTTGAAGTACAACTAAAAAAAAAATATCCAGAAGGCCCCAAACAAAACCA
>VXBQ01000960.1:280145-402443 GCA_013400175.1 Phainopepla nitens | reverse complement strand
AAAAAAAAAAAAAAAAAACCGCAGACAAACAAAAAGCCACCAAAAAGACAAAATATCTCCATTACCAAATAAGTTCCAGTACATAGAACGGTTTAGAGATCAGAAAAAACTAAGAACATAGTATAAACCTCTCACAGTTCACTTACAATTTTCATGTGACAGATCCATTTTTTTTTCCACCAGATTTTGCAAGCCAGAAATAACTGGGTGAGAATGAGGCTCTTGTGCTTTTGCATTATTTTAAAAGCAGAGGGGTTTTTTTTAATACTGTTCATAATTTCTCAATTTAATCAAGTAGACAATAGATGGGTTGAACTTTACCCATTTTCATTGAGTAAAGGTATTAAGACAAAAACAGTCTAAAAGCAGAGCTCTATTTCTAAAATAATTCTTTAATTTTGTTATGGCATGGTACAGAAAGAGAATGTATAAGTGCATTTCAGTCAAAACCTATGTAAAGACAAAGACATGAGAGCCACTCCTTTTTCACTTTACTATCTATACATAACATCATGAAAATAATTAGGGAGAGAAAGAGTAAAATGACTCTGTGCTATGTTCCTTTTAATTTGGAAAATTTGATACAAATTAACAGCAAGCGGCTTGGTGAGGTTTAGAGTGAGACGAGATTTTTTTACTTTAGTATGTTTTGCAGAAACAGTTTGATTGCATATCATTTTCAACCTTTCTGTTCCAAGTGTTATATTTGTAGGGTTTGAATATTACATTTTGTGAAACTTCAGCATCTCTCTCGTTTTTTTTTTTGTTTTTTTTTTTTAATTTGCAAATCATAAAAAAAGCAGTTCAGTTTGGGCTCCTGTGGACTGAGCAGCACCTCCTCTGCTGGTGAAAACTCACACAAGGACTTTAAGCTATATCAAACTCTTCTGCAAAATTGCTGGGTTAATTTTGTGAATTCAGCAAAAACTGCGCTTTGCACGTTCACAGACAGAATATTAATGCTTCAGGTCTGTTCCTCGAACCCTTGAGATCAAGAGGAAGTCTAAACATGCCAATCTTAACTTGCATGGCTGTGCTTTTTATGCTTCTCTTTCACAGTGATATATTGCAAGTTACAGTTACAAGGCCAGCTTGGATTTTTAATCTAAAACCAGCCCAGGCAGAGCCTCAGAAATTTAGGATGTTTGTGCAAACATATTCTTAAACTTTGGAGAAGGGTTTACTCTTCCTCAAAACAAAATCACTCTGTGACTAAAAAGGATAAATGTTAAAAACACAAGCTACAGATACGATTTTTTTTTTTTAATTTACTTTTCTTAAATTGTCCAGATTTCTTAAAACAGTCTTTCTATTCTGAAAAGGGGACTGCTACAATGGATTATTTTGCTTTATGGGCTTGGTCATTGATGAACTTGTATTTGTGTGAATGGCTGTGTATGTGTGTATATATATATATACACACATAGATGAAGTCTACAAAGTGCTCTTCAGAATTAGTGGCAATTTTGTAGTGCTTTAAAGGGAATTGGAAAGCAATTTCAGTTTCCAGATTTTGCTTTATTCTCATGGAGAAAAAAAGAATATTTATTTCAATAATAATTATTATTTTTATGACAAATTTAAAAGGGGAAGATGCCAAGGACCACTACTAAATTTAATTTTTGATTTTTCAGCCCTGTCAATTTTTTCTTTTCTCGTTTAGCTGTCATGAATAGTATTGTTGCTACTTGCAAGCAGCATCCTGAGTTTTAACGCAGTCGCCTTTCTCTGCTTCTTTAACACAGCACAAAACCTGCAATGGTGGTGAGTCTTCTGTAGGAATCTCTTTTTATTTTTACTTTTTTATGATAAAATTATAATTCTCTTTCTTGGCTTGTCTTAGAATCCAGAGTAATGTCACTTGGGCCTCAGGGGCTGTTGAGCAGCAGCAGTGGGTATAAGCTGAGGAAGTCAAGGTAGCATTAGCAGTCGTGCCTGGCTTTATAATAGCAGCTTCCTCCTCCAGGATTTGTCAGTTTTGCTTTTGCAGTTCAGTCAGCAATGGCATGTGCTGTTTGCCTCCTGTCTGTCCAGCAAAATAAAGGCAATCATTTTCTCTTGCAGGTGACAAGGCTGAAAAGGAAACCCCAACAGTCTGTTTTGGCTGGCTGTGCTAAGCTGGGTTTGTTGCCCTTCAGCTGTGATGACCTTTTGTGTTTAGGAATATTTGAGTCCTCTGGATAATTTACTAATGAGCAAATCCTACTCCAACCTACTTTCCTTTTCAAAAGCTGCATTCTTTCTGACTTTACTGCTTTGTTTTTGCTCACTGTGAAGAATAGTCTGAAGGAAAGAAAATTGGGGTATGTGTGTGAGAAATGACAAATCTCATTTCTGACTTCAGGGAGAAGTCAGTAAAGAAGAATGAGTTGAAGGATACAGATGATCTTCTTGAGAGCTCTCTTCCCACTAGACAATACTCTTGTCATATCATAAAAGGGAAGGGAAAGTTAAAACAGAAACCAAACATAACCAAGAAAAAACCCAATATGGTAAATTCCAAAATTGCTGCAGTGCAGGAATGTGAAGAATGTAGTTGATTCCTGAAGCAGAGATTGAAGAGAAAATAGACCCTAGTACCAAAATCTGTGTCTCCCATTGTGAATCTTGAAAGGTCTGTATGCCACAGCATACCAGCAGGGCCTTGCTTTTAATCACTGCACCTTTTCCAGAGAGCTTGCAACAAATGAACTCGGTTATTTAACCACAGGATTTGAGTCAGAACTTGTTTTGAATCCTCTTTTCTCAAACAGACTGCAAATGCATGCCAGACACTTTTGGCTGACTGAAGCTGCTTCAAAGATGTGGATAGTTTGCCCGAGCTACAGGGAGTTTGGTGTGTGTTTTTTTTCAGTACCCACAATATGAATTAGTTGCAGAACGCTTGCCCTGAGAATGCAAATTGTAATTTTAGTTCTGAGAATATTTTCATGTTTGCCACTTCACACTGTGTGCAGTGACTCATCAAAAATGAATTGTGCTAGTAATTTGATGCTTCAGTTAACAAATACGAGAAAACATGCAATATTTTAACAATGGTTAAACGAACATGTTTAAGCTTTTTTTGTAGGAAAAAGAAAGTTTTAAAAATATCTTTTTATGTGAGACAGTATGGCACTAGAGAAAGACCTAACTTTGTGGGAGAATTGCAAAACAACTTGACAGTGTCCTTAATTTTTTTTCTATTTTTGCAATATAATCCATTCATTCTTTATGCATTTTCTTTTCTCAAAACTTCTTGTCTTTTATTGTGTATATTCCTAGAGGAGGATAAAATACTTGCCTCCTTGTAAAGTTCTGGCAAAAATATCACTACAAAGATTAGATATTACTTGTTAATAGTAAATCACTGCCTCATCTTTGTCTGTCTCTCTGTATTACAACCTAAATTCTCCATAAATGCATATCTTCAGTATACTTTTATATTGTGCAAATACTTTGAAATTTGGGGGGAAAATACATGAAAAGATAGGATTGTTTATAAGATAAAATTTCATGCAGGGAAATCTTCGGTCCTGACACAAAGCCATGGCTGAGTTCCAGGGTAACCTGTATGGCACTACGCTTTTAGGAAAGTTTAAAAGAATTTGAATCAAACCAGTGCCTGTAGGGCTTTGTCTTTATTGGTGAAAAAAAAAAAAATGGTATATTTCCCAGGGCAGATTAATTTCAATAGACCACCTGCATTTTGCTCTGAGAAATGTGTGGCAGATGTAAGATAAAAATAATCAAATTCTAATCTAAAATACATCTGTGTATGTCCACAATTTTAAAATAAATAAATGCCTTTCATTTTGTAATGACTGAAACTATAATGTGGCCTTTTAACTGTAGGAATTAACTAAACTTACTTGATAAACTAATCCATATCCAAGAGAGCTCTGAATTACACTGTAGTAGAAATAAGACTTCTCCGTTTCAAAACAGCTAAATCCTTCCTGGCTCTGATGTAGAAATAAGCACAGGAAATATCTGAAAAATATCAGCACAAGTGTGTTAGTGCATTTACAAAGCATTTTAACTTTCTAACCAAAGAACGGTGAGCACATTAGGGAGGTGCTCCAGGTACTGGGAAATAACAAAAAGTATGTTTATGAAATCCCAGAGATTTCTGTAAGGTCTGTTCTTAAGACAATCATGTTGACCTAAAAGTGTGCATGTAGAAAACAAAATCTATACTGTTACAGCATACGCTATAAAAATGTAAATGCAGCTTGAAACATGCTTTATTCATGAATATTTCAAACTACTGAGACCTTAAAGAAAAAAAAGATGAAATAGTTTCCTCTTTAAAAAGCTTGAAGATAAAATATGTATTTAAAAATAATAAATTATACATAAATCTGATTTATAATTTATTGGCTATTAAAGTTTTATCACAGAAACAAGGAGAATGGGATATATGTAAATACAGAAATAAGTAAACATAAGTTGAATGCTTGTGTGAGGGAAGAGTGAAGTTTTGCTTTTTTTTGTTTTGTTTGGGGTTTTTTTAGTTTTTTGTTTTGTTGGTTTTTTTGTTTTGTTTTTGTTTTTTGGGGTTTTTTTAATATAACTGTAGTCTAAAAGAAACACTTCTAAGACTGCCATCAGACTACTACAACTTGGAGCATTTTTTTCCATAAGAAATATAATTTTTTTCTGCTTTTGTTGTAAACCCTGATGCTCTCTGGCATGCAATCCTGGTGTTTATCCAGGTCAGCAATCTTCTGTAAGGTAAGGCAATGGGGACATGTCTAAAATAGTCAGTTCCCATATTTGTTGTAGTCAGGTAGCCAAGGAGTCCTGATTTCACCCTGTGATTTTTTTTATAATGTGTCTACCTGAGCTGCATGTCAGAGTCTTGACAGAGCTGCATATTTAATAAAAATGGATGTGAGAATCAGAGGCCATAAAAGAAGAAACATTTCAAGCTTTCCAAACTAATCCTGCTAACCTGTGAGCAGGGCTCATGCACAGTCTTAACATCACTCAGTGTCTTCCTCCTCCTTCAATACAGTGAAAATATGGGCTACATCTAGGCCTATTTAAATGTATGTACATATGTATAATTAGGAATTTAATGGGCTGTGTTGTTCTGATGCATTCAGAATTAGTTGTTAACTGTAAGAAATTGGTTACAGTCATGACTCTTCTACAAATTGATTTGGCAGTGGGTACAGAAAACAGACGTAGCAAGATTTTTAATAATGCTATCAATTGCATTCCAAAAATATTCTGATTGCTCTACTTTATGAAACCTTCCTGAGCTGTGCAGCTGCCAAGGCCACACAGAATGAAGGCAATAAACAAGGGTTTCCACTTGGAAATTTTGCTGTCAAGCTCATGAAGGTTTGAGACTCATACAAAGACTGCCAGGATTTTCATGCTTGCCCACTGTTCCGTAAACCTATTAAAAAACAGATTACTGGGCTTTTTGGGGAACGATTAATATGAATTACTAAAAAAAAAACCAAAAGTTGATGTTCAGAATTAGAAAAAAACAAAAAATTGTAAGACTTGATTTTATATTAAACATCATTTTAATAGATATTTTAGATCAGAGGTTAAAAGATGAAATGCTTTCTCTTTGCCACATTGAGGTAATAATTTTTACCAAAACAATGAATTTATGACAAAATGTCTTGAAAGCACTCTTATATTTAAATTATCTTAAAATTTAGTGGAATTTTGCATTTAGTAATGAGTTTAGTAAAGAAAACTGGAGAAAAGTAATAAAGCATTAGGACTTGAAGTAGTTATTTTTATGATCTCCTAAACTATTAGAGTCCAAAAGAAAGCAAACATCTTAATAAAATATCCTTGAAAATAAGTTGGATACTAATAAAGACTGCTTGTCTCTGGACAAGGGGTAAATTACAGCAGTGATCTTTCTCTGGTTTTCACTATATCAGCTTCTTTTTTTTCTTTTTGTGACTGAACCAGAGGGAAGTATTTTGCATGCAGGACAGCTTGATTAAGGCTAAACTATTGGTAATTCATGAGAGTACTTGAAATATTTTGTCCTTTTCAAATCACAATGGCAGAAAAAGAAAATCACTTAGCAACACCTAAGGATGTGAGGCCAGAACCTGAGCAATCATTGGAATGTCTGCACTGCTTTTGTAACTTAGCCAGTTCTTTCACAAGTCTGGTCTCTTTTTAGCCATCTAATATTTTCCCATTAGTGTTGCTAAACAACCCCTTTTTCTGATGCACTCTTCAGGTGCCTGTCTCAGACTGTATTTAATTTCATTCTTTCTTTGAAAGGCCATAATCTTGTTTCTCTTTACTCTGTTACAGCTGTGTAAATTTAAATTAATTTAGTTTCTTCTTAGGTTTATACAGCCAACAAAAGAATCTCATCATCCCAATACGCTCACTGTCAAATATTTGAGTGTGGCAGCCATAAACTGTTTATGGATTCTAGCTAATTCTTGGAACTTGGATCTTTCATTGATGCTTTTGAATGGGAGTAGAGCTTTTTGTATAATTTGGTGACTATAGCTAGGACTGGTGGTACTGCCAGTTTAAATTACAATTGCCCTTGAAACTTTTCTGCTTTAACTATTACAGATAATCCTCTCAGGAAAGTTTTATCCCTCAAGAAGAACATGAGTTTTAGGTATCTAAACTGTAGTTTCGGTGAAACCCCGTGTGAAGTATTTCTATTTTCTACAAAACTGTAGGGCCGTCAAGGCAAGTTCCTTCAAAATCTTTCCAAGAAATTTTCTTCAATTTATTGTGTGTTCTATTAAGGAAGAGTGCTGGAAAGAGCCTGGAGTTTTTGAATTTATTGCTTCCAACAGCTTTCCCATGAGGAAAAAATGGGGGTGACTATAAACTTATCCCAGTCATAACCTAGGATTAATACAGGAATTACTGAATCTTCACATTTCTTTTTTGTGCAAAAAATGACTTAATTTCTAAAATAAAATATTTGTCTCTTTCCTCTGCTGACAGTTGCTATGCTCCCATTTACCAAGGTGAGAATAATCTCTTGCTTGTGAGGCTCTGAGCCTTCAAATTGGTAACAGAAAAATAAAGAAGATAGGTTTTTAATTTTAGAATTTCTGTGGTTTAATCAGATTTAGTTTATTGAGAAGTTAATACTTTCAGAATTAGATAAATGCCAAGGCTGAAAAGTCAAGTGATCCTAATTAATAATTTGGAAGAATGATACTTGTTCTGTCATCTTTGTTTTGGTTTTATGTGCACAGTATGCAGTACTGAGGATGTGGTCACATTCACTTTTATGGTATTTATGTCATACATCAGTTTTGTTTACTATTCAGCTTCATTCTACATAACAATGGATTCAAAGACTACATGAGATGTAGGGTCTTATTTTTCTTGTGTCTCTTCTCTAGCAATTTTTGCAAAATACAAAGGTGTTACAAAGATAATAATGGATGTACCTGCACTCAAAGACTCTGAGCTATGTAGGAGATGGTTGCATAAACTCTTTGAGGATCTGCCTATTATTTGGGGCATCTAGAGTTTGTGATGTCAGAGTCCTTTGTATTTTGCGTGCTGAAAGCAGACATCCCACTGGGTTCATTTGTAGTTGTCTTTTTAGATCGTATCAAGATGAAGCAAGCGGTTTGTGAACACCTATGGAAAAAAAAAAAAAAGATTTTAATTGCTTTGCCCAGCATTGCACACATATTTTGAAGGAAGCTTTGGAGCATAATGCAATATTGCAAGGTAGGACAAAACTGATTTATCCATGCCACCAGCCTCTCTGGCATCGTCTGCTCATAATAGAGCTTCCAGCTGCTGCAGTGGAGGGTGAAGAAGACGTACTGAAAGCAACTTAATTCTCTTAAATGTCTTTCAGCAGGAGCCAGGTTGATGTGTGTGTGTAAATACACGTATATATTTACCCAAAAGCTGTATGAAACTGCCTTTTCAGAGACTGTAAATCTGCAGTGTCATAGGACAGTTCAGTCCTTGTTGTTTCTAATTTTGAATTCCTGATTGTTGCAACCACTTTCTTTCTTTGTATATTTTTATAGTTTATCTTTCTTTTAGAAACATTTACTTTATGTATGTTTTTATATAGGTGTTTGAATTTATGTTGCTCGTTATCTGGTATTTTAAGGTAGCTTTTTCACAGATTTGGTATGAAAAAGGTAACACCTTTTAGGGATAATTTTTGCTAATTGAACCTTAATTCTGTAGTGCATTTCATGCAGGCCTTGTCATATTCTGAGAATTATGTGAAAAAGACAAAGAATTTTATATGAAATGAGATTTTCTAAAATCGGCGTTTAAAAAAAAGGATTTTACTCTTTAGACACCCCCTTTAAAATTGTGAATCAAATATATTTTTATTGAAAGCAGATAATTGAAGTTTACTAAGGTTTTCTAAGTTTGGGGGTCTTTTTTCCATTTCTATCCTTCAGTATAAAAAAATTTAGATTTTGTGATTATCTATTTTGTAAGCATCTCATCTTCCAAATCTCCAGTCAGGCAACACTTGCCATGCCAGCACCTCTCTTTTAACAACCATGCTGATTTCTGTTTTCTTATATTTCATGAAACATGGTCAGATGCTTTAAACAAACTAAGTTATGTTCAGAATTAATAATGCAATTCTAGTTTACTAATATGATCTAGTTTATTCATAATTAAAGCTGCTATAATATTACCTCTTCAGAGTTGCCTGCAAGGCTCTGCCGGAGAAGCTAATTGTTTGGATTAACTTAAAGTAAAAGTCTAGCTTATGATCACAAATGTGCCCCACAGGAATTTAGTTACCTGGGCTGGGGCGCATTACAAACTCGGGTTTAAGAACATACACTTAAATGCACACCTATTAAGGCTCATTCTTTTCCCATTTATGCTGGTATAAATCACACTGGAATTGCTAGAACTATGCTGCTTTTACAGCATTGTACTGGGAGCAGAGGAAGGCTGATTAAATTTATGTTAATTGACACTAATTGGCAGTAAGGACTTGAAGAGGATAAAGTTTTTAATAAAGCATTAAATAGACAGATGATCTGTCTAAACCAGCCAAAGGCATTTTCTTAATCTAAAAATCCTGCTGCCTTATTATTCATGTCCTAAAGCTAATTTCTAAACCAAAATCAGCTTACCAGTCCTGGACTGCATGTAGTCCTAGAGCATCTTCATAATTAATGCTGGTTTTGCTCTCCCTTGCTCCAATAATTTTCTTGTTGGTGACCTACCCCTCCAGTGTCTGGGCTAATTCAACACAAAACTTCGAGTTACGTTTCCTTCCCAGTTCTGTAGCCTCACTCCATTGCTCTTTACTCTGAGCATCTACTGAATATTTTAGTCCTTTCTTCGACTGCAAACCTGGGTTTGCCAGGTTACACTTGCAAGAACTCTCTTCCTAATTCTCTGTCCCCAAAATGTCCTCCTCGAAGAGATGCCAAACTGTTTCTTAAAAGCTGAAGGAAGAAATATGACAGGAATGACAGAAGCTGTTGGAGAAAATGGCTGCTTGTAGCCCACACAGTCTTCTGCATTTCCTTCTTCCTGTGGATGTTACAGAATCCTGCTGAATTGATATTCAGTATTTTTTCTATGTATATGTAGTGCATAAAGTGTTCAAGAGGAGGCAATGTACCCATGTGTGCATAATATATATATATGTGTGCATGTATGAAATATAGTGAAACAATATATACAAAATACATATATATATATATTTGTAGTATATACAGAATATTTATATATAGACACCATGTATTTGTGTAGAGATTTGGATTCACTATTGATATCTGGTGCTCCTGAGATCTGGTTCAAAACAGCATTGATGATCTCCAGGTGTGTGACGTGCGATTTACTGCTCTGTCCAGTCAGTGATCATCAGAACCTTCCTGTCCTTCATGTGGAACATGTCCTCCTTAGGAACGCTATGCTGAGGTCCAGTGAAAATAAAAAATATTGAGTTGTTTTGACAACAGTCTATTCCAAATCCTGGAATTATTATTATTAATTGTGATTAGTCCTAATTATGTAGAGTATAGGTAGCCAGTAGAGACTGCTGGAACCTGAGGCTCTCAGATTTGTGGTGTGATCCTTCTGGTGTGATCCTTTGTGGTGTAATCTGGTCATTCTGCAGAAGCAGTGCTCAGGTCATTTGTAATTGTTTGAAATTTTGCAAATTAAGGTTAAACCATGAAGAAGTTTTGCTTTTGTTTGGCTTTACTGATGAACTCTCCATAATCTAAGTGTACATTTTTTGATACTTATTCATGATTTAACCCTCTCAGAAACCTACTGTTGTCACTGGAATTCTTTCCCTGGTATGACACGCATATAATTGCCTCGTAATTATTTAAAATTACTTTAAATGGTTACTCTCTACAGGATCTGGCTAGACAAGATACTTAGAGTACTGAGCAGTGAATCTTATTCTGTGTTCCAAACTGCTGGAAACATTCATTCTCAACTTAAATTCGGACTGTGGGTTGGTGGATGTAATATTTAAGATGTAATTAAATACAGATTAAAAATTTGACTGCAATTTGCTTTAATTCAAATACCTAAATCCCTGCTCATGACCACTTATTAAGGATTTAGATGTACATGTACAAATCATACGAAATTCCTTCATAATTTTTCAGAGCTGAGTCTCCCTAGGGTTAACCAGTGCCTGAAAACTAGTGGTTAACATAGTCACTTGGTGCTCTGAACAGTTTTCATAGTTATTGGATTAATACTGATATTATTTAGATGTTTAAAAATCCAAAGATGGAAGGAAGTAGGAAAAAACCCTGCAGAGTTCTGGCTTCTTATTTATTCTTTAATATTAATGTACATCTTATATTTTTCCATTAGAATCAAATCCATCAGTTCCTGACTAGAAGTTTTAGAATAAAGTTTGTCATAAAGCACCTTTTTGCTTTAGTTTAATCAGACACATTAAATTTCAGTCCTTTAGAAGATGACTGATGAAGAAACTCTGACATATACTCTCATATCTGCAACAACATGAAGATGTTGCCATACTACTAAAATTCCATCATTTTCTTATTAAGGGAACATTCATCCTTCTAATTCAACAACTCATTCTCAGTGGATCCTTGCTAATGGTAACCACAGGAAAGGGGACCTACAGGGAAGTGTGCATTTCTTTTCCACTTTCAGTTCCTGAGTTCTGAATATGTTACTTTTCAAGAAAAAATGAAGCAATTTGTCCCTGGTGAGATTTTTAGCTTCATCCTCTGTAAAATCTATATCAAGCAGCCAGGTAGAAAGAAGTATCAGTAATTTACATTACTGCTATGTGTCAAACAATGCTGCTCCAAATTTAGGAAACAAAGCTCTGTGACAGAGAGGAGGGAAGTAGTACAGGTTTTTAAGAAACATTGATTCCCTTGGATGTTGGTTATGCATCACCTGCCCTACTATTTCCACCATTGCTTTCCCTGTTGTCAGCCTTCCCAGCCTTTCTGCAAGTTTTCTGTCATTTATTCTCCTGAAATTACATGACACTTAATACTATCCCATCTGAAGTACAACTCTTCATTTTCTTCATGGACCACTTCAGGCTGTCTGCGCAATTTACCACGTAAAGGAAAATTCCCTGGTGTATATCAGACATTAATTTTTATTAATCTGTGGAGAGAAAAATTTTGGGAATAAATTAGTTTTCTACTGCAATTCCAGGATCAACAGCAGCTTCATGTGCTTGGCTTGGGCAAGCATCCAGTACAGTGAATGAGTGAAGTCTCAGCTGTAGCACCTGCAGACTGAGAAATACTCTTTTTTTGAGGTACTCTTGTAATGTTTCATGATTTATATTTTTCTGGACTGATTCCAGGCATAATCTGCTTATTCTGTGTTCACAGGCTGCTGTTCTATGAATAAGCTGAATAAGGACTTGCTGCTCTTTCGATGAACCTATGGAGCTCTATGGTGTCTTCAGTAACCAAAAGATCTCAGTGATCAAGTTAGCAGATGACCAAGTCCATTTACTTTTCCATGAGAATTTCTTCTCCCTGATTTTCCCCACTATTACTTATGCAGGAAAATTTCTAATCATCAATGAAAATGATTTGTGGATTAAATTCCTTAAAAAGACATCTGTACTTTGAACTAGGCAATTTACTGGTATATCGTTCTGATACCTTAGAAATCTTTACCATTTACTGATGGAATCTCTTCCCTCACCAGATTTAAAAAAAAAGAGAGACATCCCCAGGATTTAGAATGCCACTTCCAATTTAGAATTATCCCCTATCTAAGTCTGTCACAAATATGGATAACCTCACTTAAATTTAAATAGATTTGGGTGTTTTTAATTAAGAAACCCAGGCACACAAAAACATCAAAACAAAACCAATACATAGCATATACCACAATTTCTGTAGCTGCCTTCTGCACCTATAGGACCTGACATAGTTCTTCACAAACAATTATTTAAAAAAAAAAATACAATTGTCCAATTTCATGCAAAAAATAAAGTGACTTTTTTGTATAAATTATATAGGTAGACTTCATTCACTTGAACCTGATTATTTTTTATTTATCTAGCACATTTTCAGGTCCTTATAAATTGGGAAAGATCCAGACATGGGACTTCAGCATCCAGAAAACGCAGATGAAAGGAAAACCAGAATGAGCACTACTTTTGTTGGTAATAAGGATTCAAATAAAGAGCACAGAATTAAGAATGTTGCAAAGCAGCACCTTTTTCAGAGTTCTCTAGAATAGGAAAAAAATTACAAAAGACTGGCAGCCTCTGTAATCTGTAGTCATTAATGTCTTAACAGGTCTCAAAATCTGAAAGATTTTTGTCCTGGTACAAGCATCTGTGCAAATGAAAACCCCTGATCTGAAGACATGATCCTTCAGCTTCTTTAGGCTTTCTTAGGATTTTCTGATAACTGAAAAGGTTTAGGATTCTTCAAATGAAAAGCACTTGCAAGAATGAGCCAGTGCTGCTTGCTCTGTCCTGTATGTTGCATATGAGGTTCTACTAAAAATTAAGAGCATGACCAACAGGGAAAAAACACTGAGACTTCTAATAAGTTTGTTTTAATTGCTTTTTCTTCTGCGGTATTTAACTTTTAGAAGATTTACTGATATACAGCTAGTCTGGCCATGGTTGTTTTGGATACTCCAATACATTTGTCAGTTTAAAGAACTGGAATTTTGGGGTTTGACTTTGGCTGTTGTCCTAGTGGGCAAAAAGAAGCCATGCTTATGCAGAAAGTCTTGTTTGAAGTAAGAGACTAAAAATGCATCTGCAAATCAATGCTTCATTCATTATAAACAGAAAAACATAAAGATTTATGTTTGCAAATCTGAAAACATTCAGACAGCTCCAGCAACAGAATTAAGCAGTTGTAATCTTCCTCCAAAAGCCAGACATAGTTTCCTGTTTTGGAACTAAAAATCATAGAAAGTAGGCAAAGCAGCAAGGGAAAAGTCAGTTACTTGTTAAACATTTTTCAAGAAGAAAGGTGTGAGCCCATGTGGCATTTCTAAAGCCTGTATTAGTTACTGGCAATATGAAGTTGAAAAATCAGACATGGCAAACCCTCTTTTCATCAGGACCAAAAGGGAAAATACTGCGAGGCAGTAAACACTAGTTCTTGGAGGAAGATGTTTCTGGACAAAGAACCAAACGCTAGGAATTACTGAGAAGAAGTTCTAGAAAAAGGATTATGCAATTCCAAGACTTTTGTGTGAGAGTCTTTTAAAATAATATGCTAAGATCACACATTTTGTGTAAGGAAACCACCACGATTTCTGTCAGACAGTCTTAGTAGGAGAAATTTGGAGAGAAGTAAATTTTAATAGCATTTTCCTTTTGGCTCTTTTCCCTTGAAAAAAATGTAAAAAGGAAAAAAAAAGTGGTAGTTCAATGTTTTCTAGCTCATACATGCTATTAACTCTTTGGTACAGTGTCTCAATATCACTGATTCTTACTCAGATAAAAGATTCTATCTTATCTTTTCAAGTTTTCCTGTTATGACCTCCTCTTTCTTAGAATGCACTTTCCTTCAAATCAGGACTTTATGCACACATTTGTCAGTAACTGAACCCAAAACAGAGTAGAAATTATTCAGGTTTGTATTGTGCATTGGACTAGACATTAGATTGTCGCTCAGAGCAGCTCTGAGGTCAGCTCTGATCCATAGGGGTTTTATAGCAGTTTACCTCAGAACCCAGGTGAGACAGCAGAATGCTGTGATGCAGCAGGGATTCACTGACACTGAGATACCAGAGACACTCATGGAAGCTCCCAAAGATAGTACAGAAGCAGCAGCAGATGCATGGGGCATATCTGTATTCAGCTCTGAGTTGGAATAAAGAAAAAAAAAAATCTGTTCTTGTTACAAAGATCCTTTGGTACTGGTATCAGATGCATCCTTGTTGGTATAAACAAAGCCCCTGGAGGTAAATTAATTTTTAACATCCATTATTTCTCATTGAATATGCAGGGAAGTGTTGAAGAAATATGCTGTGTAATTTGAAATGTCTTGTGGAGAAAAGAAGTTATTGATAGTGAAATCTACCATGTGTGGGGCTGTGAAAGTAAATGTTGGTCTAGTTCACATCTGGCAATTATCTTTTCTATATTTTTTTCCTTTGCAAAATAATGTTCTTTTTGCACACTGTTGGTTCAGTTTTTAAGATTTTTTTCAATGATTTTCAGTTGGCAGGTGCGTTGCCAAGAAAAGAAAATGCCCCTCATCAGGTGAAATTAGAGAACTTTCCTTTTGTGAAATAGAGGAACTTCCCTTTCCTAGCCCCCAGCAGTTTGAAACTCAGGGGGAAAGCAGTAAGGGACTACATCCCTTCAGGAGGAAAAGATGGAGATTTCAGCAGGAGCCCAGACTTTGCCCATGAAGAAGAAAATAGATGCCAAATCTGAATTCTGGAGTCTGCAAGGATCCTGAGCTTATGCCTCTCAGAGAGGAGTTCAACAGAAGGTGGTAGCAGGTAAGAACTACTTTCACAGAAATTAGATTGCATTTTTGAGAGGTACACACATAAGGCTCTCCCAAGAAACCACAGGAATCTCTTCAGACCTGCAAATTTCACAGGGTTTTAAATGTCAGGTGATGGCAGCTACAGATACAACTTCACTTTCTATCTCCCTAAATTGCCTTCCCTATAGAGGATCACAAGGTTGTTCACATGAAATTGAGTACGGTGTTGTCAACTCTAAAAAATCCCACAAAATCTCCAGCTCCTTTCATTTTTGGGTGAAAGTTCCTCTACCACAATCTTAATAATTTTCTTTTTTTTCTTAAGCTACGTAATTGCTCCTTTAGAGAGATGTAAAGGAAGTGGAAGAATAGATTTGCAGGGAGTTGTTTCAAGGACTGATTTTGTTTATGTGTTTTGGGGGGATGAGGAGAAGGGTCTTACTGATAATACAGAAAATTTCCAGTTGAGGTAGTATCAAAGAGTATCCTCATAAACCTCTTTCTGAATTAATGATGTAAAATGTGGCTGTGGTATTTATCAAGAAGGTAAGCCTTGCCTATTATTCTTCTAATCATTCAATTTGAGAAAGTATTCCTGCATTTTTTTACACTAGTGTGTGTTGAAAATCTTCTGTGGAACTACCATTCAATTTTTGTTACATTGTGTTTTGGAGATCATACTTTACCAACAAAGCCTATGACGTTCAAAGTGAATTGGAAATGTAAATTGCACTCTGTTATGACAAAGAGCTCCATGGCATACATTTTTGACCTTCCTATGTATGTTTGAAGTTTAAATGATCATAAAATAGATATTGATCCTTATTATTTATACTTTCCTGCCTGGCATTTAAAATGTCAAGCATGGACCTAATTTCATTGTGATAAATGCAGACTTGGAGTAGCATAAATTCAACAACAGCCTTCCAGTATATAAAAGTCCTTTTTAAAGACAAAATCACAGATGAGTTAAAAAGTACAGAGCAATAACAGTTGTAGTTTTGAGATTATTCCTTCTGTATTGTTAGAAGTTTTTCTTGTGTTTCCTTCTGTTACCGCAGTAGTATATTCATTTCTCAAAACAGATATGCCAATTAGGGAAGATTTAGCCATCACCGAGCAAAAATCTACCCTACTGAGCTACAGTGGTATTTCTGTTGTCATAATATATCAAATATGCATTTAAACAATTACTAGAAATTACAGTAAACATTTTCACTTGGCTTATTAGATGTAAATTAAGAATACAATGGAGTAGTGAAGCAAAATATTCAGAAGCTAACCACAAAATTAGGTTGTGTATGCAAACCTTTCTCTTTGTCTTTCAAAAAAAAGTTCTTCAAACTAAAGCCTAGAAGAGAGTTTGTAATGTACTAGAAAAAAAAGAAAAGATTTGTTTAGATTTTTCTTCTTTGTCTTGTGTATAATTTTTTTTTCTGTTCAACCTATCAGAAAAAAAAGAGAATAAAATGGTATAAATTTGCTGCTTGAGATGAGCCCACCACATGAAAATTGAGCTCAGGGTATCAAGGGGAGCTTCTAATATTCTTGTGCATCCATTAAAATTATAGTTTTGGCACTGAAGGTAGAAATGACCAAGAGTACAGGTAAAAAAGCAAGGTAGGACCAAACATGGCAGAGTTGAAAGTTTTCCCTGCTGTTGGAGAACTCTGAGTGTCTGATTGAGAAGTGATTGATATTAGCTTTGTATTTTTCTTCCTCCTCTGAGTGCCTGCCCCTCCACAGGAATCCTCACCTTCTTTAATCTTACAGAGAAGTCAATCTCCTCTTTGCAGATGTTTAATGAATAACGGCTATTTATGCTTACACAAGCTTATTGTACGATATAAGATTTTCTTATATTTTTTTTTTTTCCCTTGGGAAAGACTCACTTTGGAACTGCAGGAGCTGTCCCCTGTTATCAGCAGAATTCTTTCATGGACCTGTGTGTGACAACTCTGTAATGGTTAAAGCCCAACTGGCAACTAAGCACCACATTGCCCCACCAGTGGGGAATCCGAAGGATGAAAGATAGAAAATTCATGTATTGAGATAAAGACATTTTAATAGGGGAAGCAAAAGCTGCACTCACAAGCAGAGCAAAACAAGGAAGGGATTCCCTGCTTCCCATCGTTGGGCAAGTGTTCAGCCACCTCCAGGAGAGCAGAGCTCTATCACACATAGCAATAACTTGAGAAGACAAATCATTCCACATGTCCCCCCCTTCCTCCTTTTTTCCCCACTTTATATCCTGAGCATGATGTTATATGGTGTGAAGTATTCCTGGGGTCAATTCTGGTCATCTCTCCTGGCTGTGTCCTCTTCCAACTCCTTGTGCCCCTCCAGCCCACTCACTGGGGTGGTGTGAGAGGCAGGAAAGGCCTTGGCTCTGAGTGAACAACAACAGAAACCTCTCTATATTATCCACAGTCATTTCAGTACGAACCCAAAACAGCCCCATACCAGCTACTGTGAAGCAAATTAACTCTACTCTAGCCAAAACCAGCATAAATACATAGAAGTGTTTGTCCAATGCTTTAGTAATTGCAGCTTTTAATCATTTTACCTCCCCTCATCTTTCTAATACAGTGGGCATGTAGCCTTAAAAAAAAAAAATAAAAACCAAACAAATCAACACAAAAAACAATCCCCAAAACAAAAACAAGAAACCTGGCTGAACATCCAATCCCAGTCATTAATTAGAGAAACTCACAGCAGAGCAGTTAAAATGCACCTGTGCCACACATGTGGCCTTGGTATGCTAGGTATATTTTTTTTAAACAATTACGTTAATTCTTAACAAAACAACAGACATCTGGTACACTCTTAACAAAGGATCATAGAAAATTGCCAGATTGAAGCAGACTATCTAGTCCATTATACTGCATTTGGAGGTAATCTAAACCTGTTGCTTCTAGAGAAGCCAGACATGATCTCTCGTGTGTTATGGCAAATGAACAACTGCTCCACTCTCTACTTTCTCCAGGACTTCTGTCAGAAAATTAATTTTCACTGTGGCTTACATAATAATCAGAACAAGTTGAACTATGCATTTAAGAAATGTTGAACTTTTTAATATGAGTGTTTTCTTTCAATGAATAATTTCTGCAGATGTGGTAGCTATTTCTGACAATATGAACATGACACTTCAATAAACGTCATCTTACGAGTTTGCCATGTACTCTTCAGGCATTTACTGGTCATGTTAGTCAAGCCTTGATTTCTCTTGCTGGGCAAAGTAGAGCTTAAATTGCTTCCAGGAATAAGAGATGGTATAACTAAATATCTGTACCTTCAAATCCTTATGATTTCAGACGTGGGAAGGTATACTCTGGAATCCTTGACCACGGACAAACCTGTCAGGTAGGGATACAGAGTGGGTTGACCCTGGCTGGATGTCAGGCACCCACCAAAGTCTCTCTCATATTACCCCCTGCAGCTGGAGAGGGAAGGGAAAATATAACAAAGGGTTTGTGAGTAGAGATAAGGACAGAGAGAGACCACTCAGCAAATACTGTCATGGACAAAACAGACTAGAATTAGAGATGTTAATTGAATTTATTCATAGCAAAATCAGAGCAGGATGATGAGAAGTAAAATAAGACTTCAAAGAACCCTTTCCCCACCACCTCCTTCTTCCCCGTTCTATCTCCCCCCCTCCAACAACACAGGGAGACAGTGTGGGGCCCCTCCCAGAGGAGACAGTTCTCCATGAGCTTCTCCAGTGTCAATCTCTCCCACAGGTAGCAGTTCTCCATAAACTTCTGCAATGTGGGTCACCCTTCCACAGGGTCAGTCCTTCAGGCACAGCCTGCTCCAGCCTGGGTTCCCTACAGGGTCACAGGTCCTACCAGGAAACCTGCTCCAATGTGTGCTCTCCCTCCACAGGTCTGCAGGTCCCTGCCAGGACCCTGCTCCAGCACAGAACTCCCACAGGGTCCCAGCCCCACCTCAGTCATCCCCCCGTTCTGGAGTGGGTCTCCTCCACAGGCTGTGGGTGGATCTCTGCTCCCCTGTGCCCTCCGTGGGCTGCAGGGGCACAGCTGCCTCACCTCGGTCTCACCAGGGGCTGCAGGGGAATCTCATCCCCCAGTGCCTGGAGCACCTCCTGCCCCTCCTGCTGCACTGACCTTGGTGTGGGCAGGGCTGTTCCTGTCACATGTCCTCCCCCCGCTCTTCTCTGGCCACAATAACAGCTGAGTCAGACATGTTATTTTTTTTTTTTTCCTTCTTTAATCTGTTATCACAGAGGCATTACCACCATTTCTGATTTGCTTAGCCTTGGCCAGCAGCAGGTCCATCTTTGAGCCACCTGGTATTGTCTGAGCTAGACATGCAGAAGCTTCTGGCAACTACTCACAGCAGCTACCCCTGTAGCCCCCTCACTACCAAAACCTAGTCATGCAAACCCAATACAGGATTTCAATCAGCTATTACATTATAAGACCAGTTTGAGGAAGTTCCTGGAAAGAAATTTCTTCATGTAAAATTATTTGCTTTTTTCCTTCTCGTAAATGTTGATGATTAGTTTAAAAATACCAGTGACTGCATAAAACCATGAAGGTTTTCAACATATGCAATCTTTCCATATCTTTGGTAGCTTCATTGATGTTAAAAGAAAGAAAATGCAATTAATATATTATTTAATTTTTGATTCTTTGTCCTTATGTTAATGCAACATTACTTTCATCCAGATTCTTTCAACTCACTTAGAAATTAAATAATTTCCTTACTACCTCTGTATCATCCTGTCCACTATATGACTCAGTGTTTAGATTAAGATCTCTCTCCAAGAGGTAATAATAAAGAATACAGTAAAAAAGACATGGATCTGTCTTCAGCTTGTTTTCTTATGGTTTCTGTCTTAACATTTTCCATTGGCAGAGTTTTGAAAAGACTCAAGGTTTATTTTTTGTTCTGTCAAGACAGAGTAGATGAAAATGTTTTCTCTCAGACAAGTAGAGACACATATTCAATTGGCCATATCCCACTTAACGGTAGAAAGGAAATTAAAAGGACTGGAAACTGGATTTATTCAAGGTTTGGAAATTCTTAATAAAAAAATTAGCTCAATATTCTGTAGTACATGTACAGTGCATTCTAAATAATAGCTAATTTCATTGCTTACCCAAGATATTGTTAACTAAACATTTTTAAGCTCATTTTCTCTAAACTGCAAACTGAAATATATGTGTCTATACAGGCCAGCAAAATGTGTGCATTGTCACAGTCTCTATAGATTTTATTCTCATTTTCAAAGTAATCGGCTAAGCTTTTACCTCACAAGGCAATTTTGGAAGCTTTATGTACAAGTCCATGAAAAGGAGAAAAAAGATCATATAATGAAATAAAAGTATTAGTAAAGCTCTGTGAAATGCAGAGTAGTAACCTCATGCGTCCTTCTGGCCCACACATTACTCAATATAATGGGAAAAGTCCAAAGAAATATTAACTAGGAGAAAAACAAAATTGAAAAACAGCCTGCAGCTGATCACAGAGGTAGCTATGGATGGTTCATTCACCAGTGTCTTTGAAGGAAGGAGTAAAAGAGAAATTTTAGCACAAAGGTAATTGTCAAGGAGAAGAAGAAATTTCCATTATTGAAGAGCTGAAAATTTAGCCTCAATCTCTGAAATTCCTCTTTAATAGAAATGGAGTTGAAGATGCATTATGCAATATGAAAAAATTTTCTAGGCTCTTGTTCTGATGTCTTTGCTGTCCCCACTCCCTGTGTAATTGGGACTGCAGATATGCTGAATGTTTTGAACTGAAACCTCCCCAAGAGTCTACTGACTTGTGCTTCCAAAAGCAAGGGCAAACTATAAAGGATATCCTCAGATCAAATGGATTTCTTCCCTACTGTATGCTTTGAAAATGGCTAGGGGTTTCAGTGGTCCTATGAATTTGTTCTAATGTAATATCTAAAAAACTAGGTTCTTCATTAGTATTCTCCATGTTGAATATTTCTTTCTTTTCCTTTTGGTCCCTTAAGGGTAAAAGGGAAAAAAAAACAAAAAACAAAAAAACAACCCAAATTACTCCATCTTTTACCTTTCTATTGGTTTGGTGCTTTTTTTTTTTTCCTCATGTCTTTCTTATGATGCTGATTTCTGCTGTGATATCTGTGTGCCGAGATCAGGTAACTTGGTTATCAGCCATGCAATGACAACAGGATTCTTTTCACACACCATTTACAGTAGTGCAACTCAAAATAGTTTATTTCTCCTCCTGTTTTACTGGGGAGTTCACAGTCAATTCTCTGTCATTTGCTCTCTCTCTGATCAGGTATATCCCAAGATTGATATGAAAATTATAATTTCTCTGTAATAGTTTCCCTGTGAATGCTGTTTCTCCATTGTATTTGCTTTAAATCAGATTCAGCATCTGGCACTCTTATTTTGTATTCTGGCTCAGACTGTAAATGTGGATAGAATTTATTTAATTGAAAATGAAGTTAATGATAGACTGCTAAATTCTATCATATGTCCCTGAATGTTGAAATCATTTACTATTGCTAATGTAGACCATAAACCCAAATTCCTCTACAGTCATCAATTCTGGCTAGAAATTTATTCAGGGTGTCATCTTCACCTCTTCACTGCTTGATTAATGTGCCCTAGTGTGGTATGTTTAAAGAATGTAGAATGGCTGAGTTGGTTGAGTCCTATGGGATCTTTGCCTTTTTAATTTCTTCCATCTCTCTCAAATTCCAGAGCATTCTCGTGACACATGCCTTTTGTTTGTTCAGAACAAAACTTCTCCTGCACAATCACTCAGGAAAGGTCTAATGCAGAGACTAAAATTCATAAAAGCCTCTGAGATTCTTGTTTGCCAAGCATAGGAAAAAACCCAAGCCACTGGATGTTCGCTCAAACCACTCAGTATTTCTTTCCTCTCATTCTTCCCTCTTTACCATCCCATGCTCAGTTCCTATTTGAGTTATGAAGAAATGTGTTTTAAAAACATGCCAGAGATTGATGTGCAAATAAATAGCATGAACATTTGCATGTTGCTTCCGCATACACCCTTTGTGCTCTTCTATCGTTTTACAGAAATGAGTGTGGTCTGAGCCTTGAGAAATTCAAAAGAAAGATTATGTGTGCCAATGTGCAAAATGGATTATAGTGACCTCTATCAACTGCAACAAAACAAAGAAATCTCTGAGAGGACAGAAGAAAAAATCTACTTAACCAGCCTTCTGCAAGTTGTGATTTGCATCCTTTGAGCACATTCATGACTGTTCTCACCACAGATTTCTCTCAGTTGAAGGGAATTTTAGTTCTCACTATGCACCCTTCTTTTTCTCTTTGCAAGAACAAAGCTTTTCACAGTGAGCACTGTGGTAGATTATCTGGTGGGGTCTTTGCCATATTCACAGATATTGAAAAGTGTGTAGGTATCTCTAGATTCACAGAAAATGTATATTTATCTCACTAATGAGCTGTCAACACTTTCTGTTCCTGTGATAAATATTCGGGTGCTCATCTTTGCAGCTTGTCCCAAGGTACAGCACAACTAGCAGATGTATTCTCAAGGTTCCACAGTGGATGCATTGCTCAATGTTTCATACAGGACTAGTAGCAGATCAATTAACAAGTGATTACCTGCTTTACATGGTTCTTTTTCGGGTCATTAACTTCTTGAGGAATGTTTAGGGAAAGTACTATCTCTTGCCGTTTAAACTGCTAAAATAAACTAGTCAATTACTATGTAAATCACTCATTCTAAGTAACTTGGTCTTGTCTTACTGAGATTCTAATAGAGTTGCTCATTACTGGTTTTGGCTCTCAATAGTTCTTCTCTACATAGAAATATGTTTTGCTCTGCATGACTCATTGTAAACAGTAACAATTGCTGGCAAATGATTAATCCTGCAGTGAAATTATATACTTTAACTTTTTTTTTCATTTCATTTACACTTACTATACTTTATTTAGCACATAAAGGAAAACATTAGGGATTTGAGTTAACAAATGCAATCTCCATATGTATGGATGAGTTTCAGTAAATATCTAGATTTAAAAACGTAAATGTGGACACACCCTGGCTTTTGGTCTATNTTTTTTTTTTTTTTTAGTTAGCTCATTTGGTTTCCCTTATAAGATCAAGACAGAAACAGATGAATTGGATAGGTGACCCAAATAATTATGTGTAATTTTGATTATAGTGGGCTATGGGATCAACATGTTAGAAATCAAAACATTTTTAAGAACTTTAGTTTTGGCTACCGAAAAGTAGACTTTAACATAAAAAAATTAGAATTAAAGAGATATTAAAGCAGACCACTACCATTAATTAAAGTATAACATACTTAGTGCATAAATATTGCTGCCAACACTCTCTGAAAACCTCAGATTAATTATCATTTTGATATGCTTGCCAAGCAATATACATTTGATTGCATATAGGCTGTTACTGCTAATATTTCATTTAAATCATACTCATGGCAAATTAAACTGATTCTTCTTGGCCTACACCTGATGGAAATGGTGAAAAGTACCTTGCCTCTTTCTGTGCATGTTTGTTTCCTTTTCAAAAACTAGTCACTTTATCTTTCATTTTCAACTCTAAATTGTTTGTTTAAAATTTCCTCGTAGTTAAGCCTTCTAAAATGTCATCAGTCTTGTTGCTTTTACTTGGATTCTCTGCAGGGCATCTATTAGTTACTAGCCATCACATATATATATATGTATTTTTATACACACACACACACATATATATATGTAATTTTATCATACTTTGTACTAGAATGAGCAGTAACTGCTCTGGAAGACACTCAGGAAAGTCAGGACCTGCTACTATCCATGGTGCTGAAAAAGGCTCACATAAGAGGAAATAATTTATACATAACCATCTACCAAAGAACTGCGGTAAATTTTGGAATTCAGAGATAATAGTAGCCCCTATAGATACTCTGAGTGTGATATATTGCAGCACAGGCATTTGGTTTGAAATAGTTATTGGTGGGCTACAAACTAATTCTCTCTCCGAAACACACCTTTTTTGTGCCGCTTTACCATAAATTGCTCATGACCCAAAGGGACGTTTTGTTCTTGTAGGTTTTGCAGTGTCTGTTGTCTACTAAGCTAGAATTTCAATTAGCATGAGATGACATCTACAGCAAGAAAAAGCACCAAACATGATTTTTAAGTGTAATCCAAGAGTGATGGGTTTTATTAAAATAACTGCTTCTGCTCCTTGCTCCCCAAGAATAAAACTAGATTGGAGAGAGGGGAGATCTTTTGCAATTGTTTGGTTTGGTTTGTTGGTTTTTATTGGATGGGGCTTGTTTGTTTGTTTTTGTTTGTTTGTTTTGTTTAAAAAAATGTTTTGAATTAAAGGTTTGGTCCAGATTTCCAATGACCGGATTTTATTCCATAACAGATTCTTCTATGAAACCTAGTGTGTAAGTTTATTCCCATGTCTCTTACTTTAGATAAATGTATAAGTGGATACTTGTTAACATACCAAATAAAATCAGACTTAAGCCTTGCCTTTAGAGGTAAAATCTAATTCAATATATTTTTATTATTTGCTTTATGATTACCAGTATGGTAAATCAATTACTGTTTTTAACATTTTTCAGTTCAGAACTAATGCAAATTAATTAAATTGTGCATATTGCTTGCACTTTAAGAAATGATGTACTGTGATAAATTAATGAGTGAAGAGCAGAAAATATAGCTGGCAGATCTTTTTTAGAATTCTATCTTTAGATAATCACCTTTTATTAAAATGCCAATGAAAACACATCACTGTAAAGTGAAAATTGTTCTCTAGTAACTTATAGCTGTAAAACACTGATGCAATCATTTACACTTACAGCACCATGTTCTAAATGATGGGTCTCTGATAAAAACATAACTTAAACAAAGCCTCCAAAACACTTTGTCTTACCATGTGGTACATAAAATTAATAACAGTGACATTACCAGGTAGAAAATCACCACTTTAAAATGCAAAATAACTCCTAACTATTGTGCAAGACAATGAAACCAGAACATTAAGGAATACAGCAATATAATGATACCCTATAAATTACCATAGTTAGACCTGTTTTGCAAAGTATGAAGATTTCTGTCAATTTCTGTGGGACCAAAATTTAATGAAATTTGCCTTGAAGGAGGTGAAGTTAATCTGCTATATGTACGCCCTTTGTAGATTTGCTGATTAAATGCCCCCTTTGTTATAATGAGGAATAAACTTATATACAGTTGTACACTGAAAATTAAATATGTACCAAATTAGATAATGGTGTGACTGTGTATTAGTTGTTCTTGAGGACACGCTAAATATTCCCCTTTGAAATGTTACCTACCTATATTGTTGAGATTTGGAATTATATATCTAGTTTCAGAGCATTGAGTTTCTATTAGTTTTCTTTTGCTTATGCTACAGGTCACCTTGCATTCTTAACTTCTTACTTTGCAGCTACAGAGAACAAAACATTTAAAGTGTCATGAAGGCACTGGGAACAAAAAAAAAAGCTACACAAAAAACAAACAAACAAAAATAATAATAAAAAATAGGGGCTTGAAAGCATCTGGAGATGGAAAAAGGATGAATGTGTCAGGAAAGAAAAGAAGAAAAGGAAAAAAAAAAGAAATGAGGGAATTACAATAGGGGAACTTTCTGGTCTCTGACCATTGCAAATTTTCCTATGCACTCACATAAATCATGGAGAAAGGAAGAAAGAAATATTCAACGAAAGAAAAATCCCCATTATATCACATGCACATCTTTGCTCTTTTCCTTTTCAAAGTAGGCTTAGAAAGAACAAAGGGCTTAGAACTGTTCAATGATATTATGCCAGGGAAGTACTGTACTTGGGGTTCCATTTTTTCACCTCAAAGAGGATTTAATTCAGCTGTCAGAGAGGGCTTTTTAGTTTGTAGACAGAGTACGGACAGGGAGAATTCTGTTTGTTCTTTAAAAATAGTCCAAAACATTCCAGTCTTTGTGAAAAATTCTTGAAGCTTGAATAGGAAATAAATTCAAAGTCAAATTCCCTATTAAGTTAACCATAATGCTTGTTTCCTATTCCTCAGAGAACAGTACATCACTGTTCTACTGAGGCTAAAAATAAGCTTTGTATAAAAGTGAGTGTTCACTTTATCAAAGTTTTTTTATATTTTATCTGAAAGTCAAACAGGTCTTAAAGTCATACCAGGTCAGTTATTATTCTAATTTATTATTTTTTACTGGTGCCATTATTATTCAATCCATCTTGGGCTGAAGTTACATACCTGGGCTGTGAAAGACAGGTACAATATGAATTGAACTGACGCAATACTGTTTCCTCCTTTTTTAAAGCAGTGATAACACAGACAAAGAGCACCAAGAAAAACATCTTTCCATAAGTCCTTTTTCTTTGATCATTCAGAGAAAGACAGTCTATGATACTTCCTAAAATAAATAATAGTATGGTGGCTAAGAACCCTTTCTTAGTTTTCCTATCTTCACCTTGGATATGGTGAAGAAAAAAAATTTTTTTGTACCTTTCTGGTAGGAATTGCTTTCACTAGAGCTATAAAAATACTGTTTCTGGTTTTATAAAGAATGGTTAGATTTTAATCTGTGTCTTCCCTCTATTTATGTTTCAAATTTTCCTGAAAAAATATTTGAGGTAGATTTCAGCATCTGGTTCATATGAAAAAGTGTTTTGTTATGTTTCCAGAGGAAAATCATTAAAGACCTTGGGTCATCAGTTTGGTTTACAGCACTTCACCACCAGTGATGACAAATTCAACTGAGTTCTCACTACGAAAACAGTTGTTAGGAAATATGATTTAACGGTAAACTTAAAAATAGTATCTGTTGGGCTTGGAATTAGTGAAACACAAACAATTTTCTATATGTACATTTCTATTTTTACTATGATTGATGACATCATATCAGGGTAAGCTCATTTTAACTTCCTGCTCCCAGTTAAGATAAAGACCGAACAACCCTTTACACATCACCAAGAATGACTAATGTACAAGGAAGGGTCACAGTAAACTTTGTTAGACCGCAGGTTTTGCCTATTTTGGAAACATTAAATAGTTTCCTTATTTGTTCTGTCTCTATATATTTTTTCAAAAAGAAATTATCACATTAAAAATAGACTTTCTCTTTCCTGTGTGGGAACTAGAAGCAGGCCATCAGTGATGGCAAGGAAAGTGCACCCAGCAGGGCGTTTATAGCTTGGACTCAGTTGAATGAACATGCTAAACTAGATCCTTCATTGGTGTAAGTGGAATGCAGTTCCCACTGATGCCTAAAGAAATCACACCACCTGAAGACAAAATTATGCCAGAATTATCTGAAATCCTGTAGGGGAAAAGATTAGGATGTGACCCAGCACTTTCTTCATAATACAGGAACAATTTGATTCCAGGAATTCTTACTGTGCAATTTTGGTGTTGGAAACATTAACATGCTTTTTATTGTGTTTATGCACAGGTTAAAAAGATTTCAATTTATTCTTTCTGTTAGGGAATACTCACACACACATATATAACTCATGTGTGCATATTATTTCATGTCCAGCTGTAATACTAGGCTTGTGATAATATTGGGGTAAGATTTTTATGCACTATTACATTCATTTTACCCTGGCTTAACTAAGTAGTCTAATCATCAGACTACTAACACAGATGTAAAGTAGAATAACTTATCTGATTTTATACCTAATAAGAACCTGGTTCTATACCCCATTGCTGAATTTGTTGAGGTTTTTTTCCCTCTCCCGAAAGACAAATTTCTTGTTTGTTTGGAAGGGTTTTTTAACCTCTTGGCTGAGTGATACATTTCTGTTTATCAGCCACCTGCATCTTCTCAATGCATTCTGAGGCAAAAATCAAGGCATAAGAAAGTCCAATTTAAAATTCAATCAGTTCCCAAGTTGTCTGATGCAATGGTTTCCATTTCAGCAGCTGCCTCTGTCTTCTTCATCCACACGGAGGAACCAGCTTCCTCTGGAGATCTGAAAATGTACAGTTGGCAGCTAAAATTCAATTTAAGCCTGGCCAGGTACAATTTTATTGGCATTGGTCCCAGGTCTTGCAATTGACTTTTAACCCCCTCAGAGCTTTCCTTGTGTGCCTGATAGAGCTGTGTGCTGTGTGACAACTTCAGTGAAGTCCAACTGCTGTGTTTTGTTGCCCTGTGCAGCAAAATATTTTTAGCTCATAAACCATCAGCTCTGCATTTGAGTGGCATTTGTAAGAAGCCTTCATGTTAATTATCCTCACAGAAAATAGCAAGTTTTATATGCTGTTATAAACAACTGCTTTCTAAAAGCTACACTGGAGAATACTGCTCACTTTCTCGAATCCCAGTGTTTCATGATCCCTAATGTTCAACTTTTTTGTCTTTGAAAATACTTTTCTTACTTTATAAACAATTTTCAACACTTCCATTTTCTCTGATAATTACTCCCATAACTGAGCATTCAAAATGACTCGTAAGAATAACAGGTTAAAGAGTTTGTCCCTTGGCAGAAGAAAAGAGTAAAGGGATCCCTTTTTCCCTAGAGTTTGTTGTTCTAATAGGTAGCAAATTCTGATAACTGTGGACTAATGTGAAGTAGTAAAAAATGTCTGTGTCCTGAAGTCCTTCCTCATGTTAGGGCTGAGCTTCACTTTGTTTTTAGGCCATTCAGCAAAAGCAGCGAATCAAATGAAATTGAGAACAAAACATTGGCCTTCAAAAATTCAAACTGGAACACCACAGTAGAACAGAATTTGTACATTTTATTCCCTAGTCTTTGCAGAAGAGTTCAAAATAATATTTTATCATAGTTCTGGGTACTACAGAGCACAAAATCATTAAACTAGCATAATATATTAATTTGATTAGTAAAAAAGGGGATTGGTCTGTGCATCATCTGTGACAGTAACTTTCTAGATTAAAGGGTAAAAATTTGACATACTAGAAATCTTTAATGCTCATGGTGTTTAGTTCATCCTTTCACATCAGGCTGCCAGCTAGCCACAGGTAATGCAAGCAATTTAAGCTCACAAAGGTATTTAAGCTGCCCAAACCTATCTGTGCCTAGAGAGCTACTCCTCATGTTCACCAGTATTCTGCAAGGTGGAACAAGAAGGGAATAAAACAACAGGAGAAAGTTACTAACAGTAATTATTCATCAAAGCCCTTCCCATTCTGTCATCTGTGACTTATAGACTGAGAACTGGCTGTTTTAAAGGTGGGAGAGAGGGGAAATCTGGTTTTTTAGGTGGTGTTCACAGGTCTTTGCCACCTAACTTTTCACTGCATAGTACTATTACCCTGGTGGTCTGAGGTATTTCATCAGATCAAAGAAAAGAGGGAGCTTTGAGTAACTAACTGAATTCCAGATCACTTGTTTTTCAAGAAAACAGTGGGCACAAATGTATAAAATATGAGTGTCTGAGAACAAGTGAAAAAAAAGAAGTTTTTTCAGATTATTTTTCACTGTGAGACCGAGGTCAGAGATTGAGGTTTTGGTGTGAAAACCAAGCATAGCTGAGTCAGTTTGGATAAAACATGAGCATTAGGAGTTTATATGGTTTTTCCCATTGTCCATGTTTTGACTGAAATATCAATAGGATCTGATCTCACTTTTTTTTCCTTAACATTGCAAAATACTATATTTTCTTAATCTTGTCTAGCACTGAAGAAGAAAGTGAGGAGTCTCTCAAGATTTTGGGCTGGAGAAAATTAAATCTTAATCTTCAGCCACCTCTGACTCATTTTCAATGGAATTGAAAGAGTTCAGATTAATGTTAGAAAGGATCAGAATTTACAGGCTTGTTTTTTTGCCCAAACACCCATATTTTCTGAATTTTTAAAATCTTTCCTGACAAAAGTAAATGGGAGCAGAAATAGTGGGTTTATTTATTTTTAAATGGGAGAGAGGAAAAGAAATAGAGGCCAATTAGTTATATCAGTAAGTTATTGCTAACTGGGAAGTTACATTTCTTGTCAGAGGAACTGTGCTGTAATTGAAACACAGCTCAGGGACCCGGCAGAAGTGGGTGCCAAGGAGCCACAAACTTTTGTTAAGGAAGAAGGGATATGGAAATAGAGAGCAGCAAGTCAGCTTTAACTGTTTATTTATGCAAACAGCCATCTCTTGTATTGCTTGAGGTTAATTTCTCATTGCTCATGATTCAGCAAACTCTTTGTGTGGTGCTTCACCACAGTGCTCTCATTGAGATCTTCAGTGATAAAAAGAAATTATATTTTCTAACATCAGGAATATTTTTCTCTTGTCTTGGGTTTTTCCTTACTGTGTTTGCAAATAAACTTCACATACAGAAAATGGCAACGGCCAGCCAAGGTTGTGACTGATAAAACCTAGGCTTAATGGAGTTCATTTGCTAAAATTGTCCTTCAAGATAATTGAGATCCAGCACCTTGAGCAGTGGGCCATATCTACTACATCAATTTGGAAATGGAATTCTGTTTGTATGGCAGTTGCTTTTAGATAATGTGTGTAATTGTCTATGAAGAGCAGCTAGATAATTTCTGCGATTGACTCGTTGTGTGGTTGCATTCAAATAAGCGCTATAATAAACCTTAAGATTGTTTTCTTCAGCAATTCATCAATAATTTACTGTATGCAAAAAAGTCAATACTGGTCTAGAAATTTCTACAGATAATTTTCCCATCTAAAATACTATCATAATAGTGCTAAATGGTATATTGAGGTAGCTGGAATTTATGCACAGAGATTCCATTTACGGGTGAATCATCATTGTTGGATTGAGAAAGCTGGTGTGTGTCTGGAACTTAGGGAGGCTAACAAGAGAAAGGAGAAATTATTTAACCAAAAGAGATATTACCTAAGTAAGAAAGTAGAGAGACTGAAACCATGTGATCTTCATTTATTGACGAGAAAGAATGTGACATGTGTGTTTAGTTACCAGTTTTAATAACAAGCTCTCTTAGTGAGATATCAGTGACAAACACTCAGTGACTTCGGAATGTTGTTTGGTGGTATAAAAGGAGTTATTGCACATTCCGGGTAGAAATGTAATTGAAGAAAATGAGCACAAATGCTGTGTCTTTCATGGCTTCGCTGAAAGACAAGGAGGTGGCTTCACAGATTGGAACCTTTAACTGCCAGAATTGATATCACCTTAATTTTGAATGACCCAGGAGAAGACATACGTGTGCAGGGAGAAAGAAGAGAAGAACAATTCCCCAGGCAGAATACTTTAGACAAGGAATAGGATTGGCATTGCTCTGTTTTCAATGACCTATTTGCTGGATTTTGGTTCCATTTATTAAAATCATAAGTTTCTGTGAAACTGTATAGTTATACATAGAGAGTGAATGTGTGTGTTTGTTTCTAAAAGAGAAACTGGGTATATATGAGTGTGCCACGTGCTATGCAGAGGCGTTCTCTGGTAATTTTCTCCTCAGATAACAATTACCAAATGCTTTTGTTACAACAATTTCCAATAGTCTTTATAATTTCGTTGTTCACAGGTTCTTAACTATGGCACTGTACAGTACAGCATATTTATTCACAAAAGTGGCTCCAGTTTCCTCATGATTATCATTGTCTTCAAAAGCAAAGGCTTCAAATTGTCCCAAAACATCAGCAGTAAATATTGTCCTATTGAACTCAACTCACTGTGATTAAAGGGATTAGTATCATTGAGTACAATTGTCATCTCTCTTAAAGTTTGAGTTTCACAAAAAATGATGTGAAGCCTTTGATCTCTCTTGCCCAGTGATACAGCCTGTGGGAATAAACAGAGCTAACTTTGTATGTTGAAAATGGGGAGTAAAGTGTATTACTTCAAGCTAAAATGAATCTATGGTTTGTGGTTGGATAGCTTTTTAAAATTTAGATATAGCTAATTGCAACACTGCCTGTAAACTCTATTAAAATCTTATGGTCTCAACCTTACCTCCCAAGATGTTATGTCTGGCAGTTTGCCTGGGTTGCCTGCAGAGCGACAAAACAGAAATATTATGTGCAAAAAAATACAGAGGCTGTAACACAGACTATCACAGGCAAAGTCTTCCATGTCATCCAAAAGTTTTATTAATTGTGCAAAATGTTACCTGAAATAACATTTTTTTTGCTGCACTGACTTTTCTGAGAAGGTTCTTTTTCACTGAAGCTAAACATATTTTGCACTCTAGTTAAGTATGATAGCTTGCAAATCATTTTGCTTACCATGTCTACAGGGTATCCTGCCTCAGTGAATCCTGTGGAAGCTTATCAACTAGTTTGTGCCCCTTCAGAAGGTTACCTCCATGAATATTTAAGGAAATTATTCTGTCGAGATCCCATCACATTGTTACTGTTTTAAATATTCCTTTGTAAATAAACTTATGGGCCCCAGAGGAAGAAAGCATGCTCAATTACCTTCTAGAGTGCATTTTTACTAAATGACAGGGTGAAGAAAATGATGGTCAAGAACAGACAAGATTTTTATTATAAATGGGTCTCAGTAGAATTTAATTCGATTTTTAGCAGATTAAGCACTTATGGTTGCATTCTGCATTTGAGCACTTAATTTTCTGTGCGTACATATTTTTATGTATATTTCCTTCCCTTCCTAAGGGTGATCCAAACTACAGTTTTAGGTTTGGGGCTTTCATGTATTTTTCATTTTTCTCCTAAAACCCTCTGTTCTGACAGTTTTGGTGCGCAGTGATTCACAAAGTTTTCTTGTCCAATTCTCAGCTATCCATAGATATAACACATTTAGTCTTCTCCATCATTCTTTGCTCAGTCCCATTGAAGCTGCTGTCACTGCAACGTTTTACTTTCTTCTATCAAGGCAGGCATGAAATTTCCAGTGGAGCGAATGCGAATGCTAAGGCAGCTGCATGGGTCAGTAGGCAGATGGAAGGGGGGAGGGTTTGGGAAAGCTAAACAGTTTGCATCCTTCTCTAAAAGACAGCAAACCACAGGGCAGGGATCTGCAGTCTGATGATTTGACAGTGCAATGCCCTTTAGTTGTTTGACTGGATTTACAAGTTCTGTTTAGCTGACAGATATTTTGGCTAATACCCTTCCCTAGTTGTTTTCCTTTTGACTACCAGAAGTTCTGTTTAAAAATTTAAGCAAGCTCTTGTAGTACAGCAAAATAAACAGATTTCTCTTACAGATAGGAGACATTCTCTAAGATTTTTTGCTTCTATGAATACCCCAATGAATACAAAATATTGACCTAAACAAATACAGTTTACTGAGAGTGCCAGTAAACAATCTGGAGAACAATTCAGAGGACGTAATTTTATTTTGTTTGGAAACTGTTCTTCCAAGTATACAGTACACAGTCCAGTATATTTTTCTCCTCTGTGTATTTTTGTAATTAGTCACTCTCCAGACTCAAAATCAAATAATTAGCCTTTAAAGACATCAAATTAAATAATGCCATAGCTAAGTAAGAAAAGTGTGGAAATACAAAGGAATTTGCAGTAAATGAAATTTCAGTGGTTAAATTTTTTTGAGCTTCTGAGGTAATTGTTAGTAAATATTTTGAGTTTCTGAGGTTTTAAATATACTATATCTAAATCCATATGGGAGTCAACAGGTAACTGTTTTAAAACAATAGAATCAATGATCTTGGAACAGAGATAAGACATAGATGTTTGTAATGGTAATTACTGTAATCAAGGGATAGAAAAAGAGCTTTTGTTGGGCTCACATGTGGACTGTTCACTGAATTGTGCCTTGAAATCATGTGCAAAAAGAATTGTTTCATTGGCCCAAAGTCTCCCCTTGAAGCTTTTGCGAATGGACCAGCAGTAGTGTGTGTATTGCCAGAAGTGGCCAGAGATGAAGCACTGAAAACACAGACTGTCATCCCCAGTTTCTAGTGTAACTCTCAGGAATCTGATGCTATCTGTGGGAACGTGGCTATGAGTATCTCAAACTCCAAAACACTGAACAGCAGGAAGTGCGTGGGATGAGCCACAGATGGAGAGGATGAAACCAAGAACACTGGCTGTCAAGAGGAAACCAAACAGCAACTTTATTACATTTTAGGTGCCCTACATTCCAGCTCAGCCCATCTAAATGTTTCACCAGGTATGCCTGCATTAGCATAGTATTTGAAGTTCTTCTTCTTACTGTCGTTCGGTCTGTGCACTGATTTCATCACAGAGCAGCCTGATGACATGCAAATGAGATTCCTTTTTGGGTTAAAGTAAGCCAGAAGCCATGCTCCAGGAATATGCCTATTTGCTCCAAGCATTAATGTGCATGAGGCTTCAAACTGCAGTTATTCTGAACTGAAACTCCCCTATGCATGTCATAAATGTATTTCAGGTCATTAAACAGCAACTTTTTTTCTCAACAGATCCATTCCTATTTGGTCAGACATTGTCATTGAACCTTGGACTGTATTTCAGTAGCAGAGGAAGGACAAGTTGACATAGTCATTCTCATGACTAATTTCTGTGAATATATGAAGCATTTTATGAATTCACATAAAGCTTAGTGCAATAGAGAGGTTTCAAGGATTTAGGTTTTGACAGGAGTTACTGAGGTTAAAGGTGAGAAGGAGACTGAGAGGGTTTGCTTGCTAGTTTTTTTCACTACTACTGAATTTGAATAGTCCTTAAGATAATGTTAACTGAAACACTGATGAAATGTGCTAAATATGCACAGTGTAAAACACTGCTTCTGCTAGACCTATCTGGCTTGTGTAATCCCAAATTCTCAGCAGTGCAACTGTGCACAGTAGAAGCTGTTCATGATTAATGCCTGAAATCCCCCCTAACCACGCTGCTGCCCTGGGGGCTCCAAAGCAACTGCACGTGCAATTTTAGAAGCCGAGTCCGATGTGCACAGATCCAATGGCAGGAGGAGCTGCTGGGATTGCTCTGCTTCCAGACCTCCTGCAAGGGCAGACCTCCTGCAGCTACTGATCACTTTTCAGAGTAGCAGCTGTCGATGCTGCTGTATTGGAAGTACATTTCAGGGTTTCCTCTATGGGTGTGGGTGTGGTTGTGTGCACTGCTGCACCGGAAGGATATTTCAGTGATTAATAAATGAACTGATCAGACAAGGTCAGTCTGTAGGTGGGAAAAAATATTTTTATATGTCACTATTCTTAGGAAACCACAGACAGCAGTGTGAATGAGGGAGACTATTACAGCTGTAAAAAGCAAAATACATCTATGTCTAGATTTCTATTATCACAGGGGGATTCTGCTGTCATGGCGTAGTCATTTGAGCCCTTGGACCAGGACAAATTTATCAGACTTAAGAAGCTTGATTAATGGAACATGGTAGACATGCTGATTCCCCTAAGTAAAACCAACTTTAACCCTTTGCATCTTTAGAACATGTTCTTTATTAAAGAGCCTAAATGATGCCTCAGCAGCTGCCACTCTGCAGCACAGGCACACAGTGACTAACAAAAGCTTTGGTATTGACAAAATTACTTAGGGATGACAATATCTATTGCCTGTGTCCAAAAATATTCCATATAATCCCTGCCTAAATATATTTATCTATAATCCATTCAGCCATTCTTTTTATCATGGCATACTGAACAAAGTTTCTTTTCAGCTGTGAATGCAAGATAAAATTGATGCAAAGCTTCAAAATTCACTGTACAATTTAGGGAAGCTGTCTGATTAAATGACAGATTAAAACTGAAATCAAAACCTAATTACTAGGCCTTCATTTTCCATTAAATATATACTGTTGGTGTCAGATCCCCCATTTGGAAAATAAGTCAAGGACACAAGCTATTTTTTCTCTGTGTAATTACTGTTCTGATATCAGTTCTCAAAGAGATTTGGTAAGAAGAAAAACTCCAAGTAATGAAACTGTTTTTGTCCTCCACACAACACCTCTGAGTACGATGTATCCTAAGTGCACATATTCTGAACTTCTTTGGGCAATGGTATTTCTAAGGGTGTAGGAATTAATTGCCCTGACCTGTCATATTCCTCTGTTGTATGCAGCAGCACTCAGGAGAAATAAATAAGAATCAACATGTCTAGAAAAGAAATCTCTGCAATATGTGTCTGTTAAAAAATTGTTCTATTATTTAGTAATATGCCTGTGAGTGGAAGTACTCATCATCTCATTTATAATGAAAAGTGAATTGAGGAATAAAAAATTAGGATAGTTTGGTCATGTTTATAAAATGTTGCTTGTTTAGATAAGAAAGTAAAAAGGATTATTATCATGCACTATTGCACACAAAAAAAGCACTACCTCAGAGCTATAATTCTATTGATAAATTAAAACCATGGCTAAATTACCTTAGCTATGATATTTTAAAGAATACAATGCAATTTAACCACATATATTTCATATTTTATAGTTGGCATCATTAATTGCAAGTCAGCTGTTCAATTTTTCACCAGAAAAGATAGGGGTGGAAAATGCTGACAATTCGCTTAAGTACTTAATAATTTTTGTGCTGTTAATTACTTTGACTCAGATTGCTACATTTTATAACAACAATAAGTAAACCATCTGCTGATGACACAGGAAAAGAACTTGAAATTGTTTTAGTTAAAAGGTTTCTGATAATACAAGCTTATCTGCAAATTTATGCACTTTCAGCAAGGGCCAGTCTTTGAATGAGTTCTTGCTCAGGACTTTGTGACATTAAACTCTTCCTAGAGAAAGGAAGGGGATTGAGAGATCATATTTGCACACACAGAAATGGTAAAGGGACAGAGAAGCAGAAAGATTTTTGTATTATTCTGGATTGAATCCTATGGATTGTTCTAGCATGTTAGAGGAGTGGCCTAGGTATTAACATAACTCATGCACCAAGCTTTAAATTAGCTGCAGGTTAACTACAAGCTTGTGTGTTCTGGGTTTAACAGGGTCAGTGAGATTTTATGTACTCCCAAAATTATGTTTTCTGGATGATAGTTGTGGGCTTATTTGTAATATCATGATCTGTGTTTAAGTGGTGGACCTTAATAGCTTAAGTGATTGATGTCATCAAAATTATCATGGAGAACAGAAAAATTCTCCTCCTCACTGGAACTTTTCCTCAGTGACTTTTTTAAAGATTGGCAAAAGAGTTCTGGTGAAAATGCCAATGTGTCTTTGAAGAAATCTGAGTAAGAGTGTATATCCTTCCACAGAAACTTTCTGACTTATATATATCAAAAAGAATGATGGGATGAACTAGGGGCATGTTTGAGTAGGGGTGCACGTGTGCATGTGGCCGCAGGGTCTGAAAGCAAATTTTTGGGGCTTACATCCTTCTCCATAATGACATCAGAAATGAACTTGTCATTTAGCTCCCATTAATGTTGACAATAATATTGGCATTTGATAGAGAGGTCAGACAAGTCATTAATCCCTATTCTATGGAGAACATCTGTTTAGTGAGACAGGCAGGTGTTCTTGCTGACAAACAGAAGCAGCATTTTAGTATCTAAAGTACAAGCCAAGGAAGTCAACCCCAAGCTGCAGCCACAAGAAGAAAAAAACATATTCTTTCATGTCTCAGGCTGCAGAACATAAACCTCCCAGACCGGTATCCAGTCAGAGGTCACTGGAAGACACAAATACTTCAACTTTCTTGTCATTTACTTGATCTGTTAATTTTCTGGCTACATTGCTGTTAACAGAAAAAAAAACACTAATATATACTTGTTATATATAATGTATTTGGTATATATATATTATTATTGTTTCCTAAATAATTAAGCAGCTAAACCTAAGTATTCAGAAATTTTATATCTTTATATCTTCCATGAGAAATTCTGAATCATAAGTTATTGACTGAACCCTATAAATAATATTAGAATTTTGCAGAATTTTATTTATTTATAAATATATAGTTATAGCTGCCATTTGAATGCCTATTTAGGCTCTGCAGGAAGTCAGATAGGAGGGAAGAAAACTGTCTTAAGGAATAAGTGTGCTGCTCAATGTCTAAACACTAAGAAAACTTTTGATAACGTGGAATGCCAAATCACTCACTAGGAGTCAGGTACTTCAATGCCACAATCTGTAAATAAATAAATAAATCATGCTAAAACTTTTTTCTTCTTCTTCTTTAGGAAAGGCTTACAGGAAATGCATACACTTAAATATTCAGGTTGCCATATGTCAGTTTATGAGAGGTAGGCAAAATTGAGAGGCTTCAAACAGCTCATCCTGGAAGAAGATCAACACTCTGCTCTCCTTTGTTATCACAGAGATTGTTTAGAAATGAGCTGCCAGATTTGTGCTTGGTAGGTACCTTTGGTTACACAGATGAACCAGAGCTTTGCTGGAGGCATTTAAGGGCAGTCTGAGTGTCAGTGGTGGGATCATCACTTTCCTGTGGCCCATCAAATGTGTGTGAATGCTGTTCATGACTCGAATGTCCTCGGCTCACCTTTTCTTTGAAAATGGGAAGAACCAATTACACACAAGCAGTTCTTTTCCTGACAGATCTTCAACACTGATGTCTTCTTTTTCCTGCACATGGACAGGAAGCCCCTCTCTCCCTTTGGTGTAAGCCCCTGTCAGTGTAAACACTCTCCTGATCAGTGCTGACAGATGAACCTGTGTTAATAATGTTGCCCCATGTTGCCCATCCTCAAGCCTCAAACAAAGTGTATCCTTTTTCCCTCCTCCTTCATGGTTCTTGGAAGCTTATTTATTGGACAACTACCCAAAATTAAACACATTCAGGAGATTGGCCACTCAGTGAAGTTGTATTTTATTCCCATAAAAACTCAGGCATCTAGTTCATGCCAAAATGCTGGTTAAGATAAATTCTTTTATTTCTATGTTAAATACTTAGAGTAAAACAAGATTGCCTATAATCCTCAAATTAAAGTAAAACGGTCTTACCTTCACTAGGTTTCTACCATAGGATGATTTAATGTAATATTTTACTTCCTAACTTATCAGTGGAAACATTTGTAAGGTGAGGATAAATGTGTGGCCTCATATTTCTCTAGTTTGAAGAAGCTAGTTCAGTTGAAAACATGCACTTTTTTCACATATATTGAAGGTAAGGCACAAGGGATGTGCTTGGGACCAACCAGCTGATAGGCAGAACTCAACTGGAGCTTGTAATCAGAAGAAGTTATGTGGATGGGTTTGCTGTATTTTTCACCATGATAGTAAGTATCTTAATTTAATTGGAAAGCATTAAATAATTGAGTTGTATTTTGCAGTACAGAGCTTGTCAGCACAGTTGCAGATTATAGCAGCCCCACTGTGTTGCTTGATAAATCATTGTCTGCTAAGATTCAGAATAAACTGATTTAAAACCTGCCTCAGTCAAAAAGCATAACAACTTTGTGTCTGTGGATTTTACTGCAGATGAAAGACTTATAAATATAAATCGAGTTTTTTTCTGATCTTCCAAGTAATGTATTCAAAAAATGCACAAAAATTGAATCCTATAATAAAAGCAAACTGATCTTTAAAAAAATTTAAACACCTACTCAGAACAGAAATATTTCTCTCCAGATTAGATGGTGTTATTTGCTATTCTTGCTTGGGCTAGATGAAGAAAACTGTCCCTTATAGAAGTCCATTATTATTTATACAAAATCAGGAAGGAAATCATCATACTCCAGTATCATTGCAATAGGAATTTATATTACCTAGTTATAGGTAGATTTTTCAGTACATTAGAATAGAGAAACACCTTCCCATGTGTTTGAATGATTATTTAAAATACTTTATAACTCCAAGGTTTGGATGAAAATGCATATAGGTTTTTCTTTTCCATTTTCTCAGTCTCATTGCCTCCTCATTCTTTCATTTTAAAAATCAGTTTATTCATATAAGTTGCCAAAAGAATTTAAAGGAAGTTTGGCTAACTTGTGCAGAGTAAGTAGAATTGTGTGATTGTGTTTGTGTGCAAATTTAATGCTCCTTAAAGGATTTATTGAAAAATCCAGGGCTGCTAATTCCCATGGAAGTTTCAGACAATAAGCACTTGACATTTTAGTTGTTTTCTTAATTCATTCTGGTCATGGAAAGTCATTACAAAATATGATAGCATCAATACGTTGTTTTGTTCAAGTACCTCCATTTTAGAATACATTAAAAATTTCTATGTATGTCAGCTAAAGCTGAACAAACTATATAAGAAAATTCTGTTCACTGAATTTTCAACAATAGCTGAAATTAATAAAAGTATCCCCAGAGAGAGAAGTTTTTGTGCAATTTCTTTTCTCTGGGTGTTTCAACTTATCAAAAGTAAGTATTTCAGATTTTTCTTCTATCTGTGGATTTGTGCTCTAAAATATACACCAATAAAGTATTTTCTGATTTAAATGATCTTTATTTTCAGTGGGTGTAAGAAAGAATCTGACTTTTTCATACTAAATATTACTATTTTTTTCTCATCCTTTGAGTATTCCTTTTTTTTTATTCCAAAGATCAGCACAGAATTTTCTCTTTACATATCTAGATGCTTTAAGTCAGTCAATCTGTTATCTCCAATTGACCAAACCAGATATTTTTCAAAAGGAAATAAAAAAACAAAATCAAAAAGCTATTTAATATGCATATATCAGGATTTTCTTTAAGCAAAATAATCAAAGGAGGGTCTGTAGTATTGGCTTTGTTGCAAAAAAAATGCTGTGGACATAATTCTTTCGGTTTTACACTAAAATTGCTGAAGTCAATGAAGGCATCAGAAAATAATTAAAAATTAATTATATTTTATATTCTAATTAAAAAATATGTAAACTACATAATTGTTTCATTTTCAGTATGATGGATCTTTGAACAAGCAAACCAAATTTTGTTTTTTTACAGAACTGCCCAAACTTGTTGAAGATGGGATTTTCCCCACTGGTTTTGACCTATTGTAAAAGGCAAGATTTAAGAAATGGTTTGAGGGTTCCCCTGCCCCATCCCACCTGTGCGAACTAAGGCAGGATTGGCTGGAATTGCTGCCAGGGATGTGTGGAACTGCCAGAATTCATCTACATGAGTTTGACTGAGGGGTCCCATGCACCCAACCAGGACAGCACAGGGATTTACACTGCTGTGATATCATTCCTACAACAGCTTCACCAGCAGAAACATCAAAATCCAGGTAAATTTCTTTTGAACAGGATAAAATGCTGCAGTTTTGCACAAAAATTTCTCTGTTCTGGACCTCGTCTATTCTTTTTCTTTATTAGTGTTAGCTACTGCAAGTCTGTGTTAACTAGAGAAATCATTTTCTGATGAAGGACATAAAGTGGTTCGGGCACTCTGATAGCCCTGAGCCAGACTGAAAAGATTTAACCACCACTGAATTAGTATCCTGAAAAAAAGCAGTTGTGATTCCTAAAATGGCGGGATATCTCTATAACACTGTTGTCTGATGTGACTGTGGCCTTGTAATACTCTAAATTGCACTCCTGACTGCCAATCTGTGCAACACAGGAACTGCTAATTGCATCCGGATAGGGCAGTGTTGTTTAAATCCCCATTTCTCAGCCTCAAAGTCCAACTTTAAACTCTGTATGCCTTTTGCTCTTGTTTTGTTTTCTTTTCAAACTGTTTGAAACAGTATGAGGATTGTGCTGCAGCTCAGCAGAGTGCTGTTTTATAGCACGAAGCTCAGCACGTCTCATGTGTGCCCAGGTGGTATGATGGTACATGGAAATACCTGAAATTGTAGAACTTGATCAGACTGTTTCTGAGGGTTACGTGTTGTGGAAAGAGCCAAACCTGGAGGAGTTTCATTGCCTTGTCCATTTAGCAGCTCCTAGGGTGAGGAATCTTGGACAGATGTTTGGATTTTGTCAACAAGTAGACAAACTGGCAAAGCAAAGGGTATTTTTAAACTAACATGTGGTGTGGGTGATGACAGATTGAGGACTGGGAGTAACTAGACATTAACTTCAGGACAGCTGTGGGTCAGCTTGTCCCTCCCAGTGTTTCTGCACCCTTTATTTCAGAAGATTTTCAGTTTTCAACTATTCTCTCATGCTTTCTGCATCAGCCGCTTAAGCAACACGAATTTCCAAAGCCTGCTGGCCCATGTGGAAGTGTAACACTGTGTAAATCTCATTAGTGTTCTTGAAAAGCTCAGCAGGTTTAGTCAGCCTTTCTCTCCTCCTCACAATATGGTAAAGAATTAAGAATCATCTCTTCCTTTTTCATTTGAATAGTTTGTGGTAGGGCCTTGCCTGAGAGGTGCAGTTTGGCAGTTACATATTTTCTATTGTAGTGAAAGGAAATATGACCTAATTTCGTTCAGCAGCCTATTCTTCCCAAACTCCAGCAAGCTGGATATTGAGGAGCTTGTCATCTGCTCTTTTTCAGTCTAGCTAGATGTAAGGCTTCATGGGAAAGTTTGCAAGGTTGCAGGGAAATCTAGCAGGACTGGGGTAGGCAGTTTCAGAGTTTGTCTTTTAGTTTATTTGCTTTGTATTATTGAAATATTCAGTCACAGAATAAAACAAACTCTGCCTGTCTAATGGAGATTTGGATACACCATGCTTGTTTCTGTATCTCTCCACTCTAAGTATGATATAAAGATAAATATTTAAGGAGATGCATTATCTTTTGCAAGAGAATGGTCCTTACTTTTCATCAGGATTCACACCATATAATCTGACTTCCAAATTGTAGCAATAGTGGCTGCATCTGGAGTGTAACAACACTACATTCCATTTTTTAGAACAGTCTAAGAGTTTTGGGAATTCTAGTAATATTATTGAAATAAAGGCTCTATGGCAGGGAGAAATTTTATTGTACTGTTAAGAAATGACTTTTTTCGTTTTTTTTTTTAATATGGACACTTAGAAAAGTGCCAGAGATTTTAGGCTGCCCTGTAAGCTTTCCATTAAATCCAGCCTGATCACAAGCAATGATTTTTGGTGGCATTTCGTACTGTAATTGGTTGTAGAAGATCATTAGATGTTACTATGAAATTTGTTATACTTTAAAAATAATAATTTGTAAGCCAGTGTTCTGAATGTGTTTGGATTTTGAAGTTTTTGCCATTTTTTGAGACTTGAGTGGAAGGAACTCTGTCGCCAGATTTCTGCTGAGAGATCTTGACAAAAGGAAGATTTCAAATGAAAAGGTCTGAAACAGATAAGAGTCTTTGAGAGTAACAATCCATTGGAAAGGCTTTTCTTAGTCAAGCTATTTCTCAGACTTTTAAAGAGGATTAACCTCTGATTATGAACAGGGTTCTATAGATGGAAAGAGGAGCAGAAACTTTGCATTGTAGCACCTAATAATGAATCTGAGTAATTTACCAAACTCAGGTTCTGAGAAGGGATTTTTTCCCTCTGCTCCTTGCAGAGGAAAGATGGTTCTGTGTGTCCTTTTCCCATCCTGATTTCAGTCTTCAGTTTCAATGGATTGTAGTCCTCTACTGGGGAAAATTATAGATAAATAAGTATTTCTAACATCTTATAAGATATATGTATATCTCATACATTTGTGTATGCGTATGTCATTGCTACATTTAATTGAAAAATAAAGGTAACCATTATCTCCTGTTCTTATGACTTTTCTAAGAAAAATGGATAATCTCTGATTATAATCAAAACTTTGAAATATATCTTAAACTTTCCTTTTAAGTGAAAGATAGTCTGCAGGCAGAGCAAAGCTAAAGGTTTCTCAGATATTTTCCGCCATAAAACAAACAAAAAAAAAATCAACAACATAAGTATTTTAATGCAATTTTTACAGAACAATAGTTTGAAAGGCTAAAAAGCCTGATGACAGCATATAATTATGGATGCTAATAGAATCAGGATCTAAAGAGAAAAGAGATAACCAAGAGAACTCATAAACATCAAAAATGCATATCAGGCCTCTTTAGAACTCTCAGCAGAAATCAATAATGCTAAAAAAGGATATAAGTCACTGTACTATTTTTTTGTGAAGCATTGACCCTCACAAGCTCAATTTTCTATAAGTGAAATTTGGACAGAGTGTGGAACATTATTTGAAGGAAATCATTGGTGATACAGTATGGCTGTATACCTGAAGTATATAAGTACAAGCATTTTAGCCTTTGAATAAGAAAAGGAGACTTATAAGAGGACGAAGAGAGACTTCTACCGAGGTCCGTGATGATGGGGCAAAGAGCAAAGATTTTCAGCTGAAAGACAGTAGGCATACATGGGACTTAAGGAAGAAATTCTTTAGCATAAGGATGGTGAGATGTTGGCCCAGGTTGTGCAGAGAAGTTGTAGATGTGCCATCATTTTAATTTTTCAAGGCCAGGTTGGATGAGGCTTTGAGTAACCTGGTCTAATGGAAGATGTCCCTGTCCCTGACAGCAGGGTTGGACTGGGTGAGCTCGGAAGGTTCCTTCCAACCCAAACCATTCCATGATTTTAATTCATTTTGCAGGATTACTTATGTTTAAGATGTGTGGTTAAATCAACGTGATTTCAAATCACAACAGCTGTTCGTAGACCACAAGGAAAGACAACTGGACTTTTCAGTGAATATCATTTCCTAGTACTGCTGTTCCTCCTCCTACTGTCTTTTTAACAGAATCTGTCCTTTTTCTCTATTGCTTAACAGATCCTGTGTGCTGCAGCTCTCCTCTGAACCTGCTCCCAGCGTTCCATCTGGGCCAGCATTCCTGGTTGTCTGTCTTACCTCTAACTTTCTACCTGGGAAGATATTACACAGTTGAGTCTGAAGCTTGTGCACATTTGTGCTTCATTATTTCCCATACCTGACATAATATGAACCTCAGCACTGCTAAGGATTTTATGCAATGTATGTTCCAGTTTTTAATCAGGTTTACTCAAGTCAGACACCTGAACGGGTTATTACACTGCTTTTTTGGTAAAGATTTTCAGCGTGTTAAAAGCTGGGTGAACACATCAGGCATTTCTGTTGCTCAGATTCCTCATACATTTAGCAAATAACCTCAATAGTAAGATGACAAAACAGAGACAGTAAGAGAATTCTAAAAGTGGAAGAAGATATGAAGATGGAAACTACTTTTGGTGACATTTCTACTGCACTTCAGTTTTGCAATCAGTTAGGTTGGTAATAGGTTTTCATTCCCTTTACTTCTGTGGTAGAAGTCAGAGAGGCTTTTGTCTCCCTGGAATACAATTCTTTCCTTGGCCTTACACAGTTGTGCTTGACTGCCAGATTGACTGAACACTATACTTTTTTTTCTGAGTTTTCAGTGATGGTCTTAACCAGTTCCTATTCTTCTGCCTAGAATTTGCCCCACAACTATTTTGCCTTCCAAAACTCCCCACAAGTGTTTTTTGGTACAAATGTAAGATCATGCTAGTCTCAAGGATGCAAAACATAAACCAGGCCAACAAACTGTTACTTCTTTATTCCAAGCTCTACAATCCATTTATTCACCATACTTGTCTTACTTAAAGTAAGCACAATACTTCCTTGCCAGATACAAAAGCAACAAAACCATGATCTAAGTCAGTGCATCTAAAACAAATATGAGTTATTTTTGTTTCTAGTTTCTTTCTGCTTCTATCCCACATCTCCATTTACTAATTTATCTATTTTGTTTTTCAGTTCGCCTTTTAAAGTAATTTTCTTGATGTACTTGGTCTCCTTTGAGAGACAAATTCTTGCTACCATCAGTGCTTAATTTTGTAAATTGTATTTGCCTTAATTTTTATTTCTGCTTTTTAATTGTTTTCAATTAAGAAAAATGTGGGTTGAATCTGTTTATTTAATCTTTTTCAAAACTCAAAACCTTTAATTGCAATATTAATTCCCACTTGTAATTTCTCACAGTCTGCCACAGCAATGCTTGGATAGGAACAAATACTAGAAAGCTGTAACTTGAATGCTTTCAGTGGGGGTTAGTAAAAACATTTCACAGCTGGGAATGAACCTTTGACTTGAGACTTAAAACTTAAATTAACCGAATTAAACCACTGAAGTTTAGTCTCATGAGAACAGATTTTTTCCAGGAGATTCCCAGTACTTCCAGAAGTGTAACCTACACATTCCTCATCTCTCAACTTGCTGCTGCACAAGGGGCACTTCTGAAAGATAAGCGGGAGGGAAATGAGATGTAAAGTGTCTTGAGACAAAGTTGGTCTGAATTTTGCCTGAAAATATATGCTGATTTTCATATAATAATAATTTTCTGGCAATTATCCATGACTATAACGATATAATTTAAATGTTCAGCCACATGTTCAGTGGTTTTCTGTAGAGATTGCTAGTTATTTTTCTTGGAGGAGCAGGCTTGCCTCATTCTTCCTTGAACCCACAGGGTTTATTTTTCTCAAAGCAGAATTCAAGCAAACATTGGTTAAATTTTTTAAGTTCCTATTCCCTTACTTTTTTGGTAGTCATGATTATCACTATACTATGTTATTGTGATATGTATTTTTTTATTATAGTTTGTAGTTCTCTAATAATAAAAGCACCTAAGATTTTTAGCTTTTGTTACCTTGGGTTTGATATTTTTTTCTTCTGTGAAAAAGGCAAAATTGTTAAATTTTATTCATGTTTCTTTGAAAGGCTGTATTCTGTCATGTATAACTTTGCAAATAATTCCATTTACATCGGTTGAAATTTTCATAAAGGTTATCATCTCACCCAGCATGAGTTTTTCTTTCATACATAATCCTACTGCTGTCACTTACGGTCATGACTTAAGAGCTATTCAAAATAAATTGCTTTTTTAATGTTTAGTATTATGATAATGGTGATTTTCAGAGTGTGAACAAACAATTGACAGTTAAATTCTGTCTTAATGTGTGCTCAGGTTGTTTGAGTATAGGAAACTGTGGCTAGATTTTAGTGATTCTCTTGCCCAGCTCCTCTGAAAGAATGAATGTCAGTTAAAACTGGCAAACCAATTAACTAACTTGATAAACTAGTGCAGTTCTCCTAGCAGAAGAAACATCTTGAATTTGTAGCTTTTGTTTAAAGCAACAATTTTTGTTTGATATGGCCTTTCAGATCTGGGATCTCTAACTGAAGTTTCAGACAGTTTGAGTAATTTTCTAGGCATTAAGTTCAATAGCTAAAGCAGTACTTCCTTTTGCTTTCGTATTGTTGAATTAGGCTTACCAAAGACATTTTATATTCCAGCTTGAACAGAAAATATATCAATATGATTTCAAATTGTAGTAAAAAAATCCTCCCTGGCATTAGTTAATTCAGTCTGGTCTTTTCTTCTGTTGCAAATTCATGCTTTATTTTTTCAGTCATAAGCTTTAAACTGGTCTTGTTACACAATGCTTTGCCTACCATGAGCTTGCAAGCTGTCTCTGATGCTGACTACATTACTCACAATTGCCATTTCTTTCCATTTCCAAATTCCTTCTTCTGTTAAATGAACAGTAAAAGCTAATGCCTGACACTTACCTTTTATACCTGTGCAGTATGTTACTTAAAGCTGTAAATGGAATCACCACCCTCAATTTCTACTTTCTTCTTTTTTGCTTCCTTTTGGTCAGCTCTCTATCTCTTCACAAACCTTCCTGTTTTCCAAGTTCAATTATGTAGATATTGAATACTAATGCATAACATTACAAATTATGCTCAAGGATGGTATAAGTAACAGTCCTATCCATATATTTCCTCTTTTCAACTATAGCTGCAATAGCATTAGCAATTTCTAGTAATTGAGGGTAAGAAACGGGAGCACGATGTGGATGGACACGACTGTCATTTCTTGGAATTGTGTTACATATTTATGTCCTAATACAATATTCAATTATCCAGCCTCTTATGTCCAGCATAACTCGGGCCATTACACAAGTATTTTCTGGTAAGACCCACAGGAGATATCCTGTTAAAGATGCCATTTACTCCATTAAGGGACTCGGGCTCTTAATGGCCATATGAATCAATACTACTTGGGACATTTGGGTCATAGGATCTAGAACTATGAGCTTCATTGTTTTCAAGACAAAGGATTAGATTTGAGTTCATTAAAAGCAGCTGCTTCTAATGAAGGACTGGCTATAGAAACAAAAATTTGTTTCTGTCCCCCCTTTGCAAAGCTGTTTGACTTTGTTTATCCAAAGTAAAATATTGCATTAGAAGTATTACTTTAGTTCCTCCAATTACTTGATAGGTAATTAGAGGTCTTCCTTTAACAAATGGAAACATTATTTTGTTTCCTAGAATAGGCAGTCCTAGCAGAGAAAATGGAAAGACAAAGCAACTAAACCACATCTTCTGGGCTACGACATCTTGCAAAATATTGTTAATTGTTGCATGAAATATATTTTTTTTGTTTTCCAGGAGAAAACATTCTTAGCAAGCTTTGGACAATGCTCTCAGGCACATAGTGTGATTCTGGGGGCTGCCCTGTGTCCTGTCCAACAGGAGTTGGATCTGGTGAACTGAGTGGGTCCCTTCCAACTCAGGATATTCTATGATTCCAAGCTTTTCCTAGCAGTGACATTTCAGTGCCAATACTGAACCTTTAAGAGGCCAACTGTCATATTTTTTATGTTCTACATTGGATTACTGTTACACAGTGCTGAACACCTGGTTCCAAGGCACTGAACCTGACATTTACCTGACTTCTTGGCTCTGTGGAAGTCCAAAACCTATTATGAAGTGTGTTTAAAATGATAGGCTGCATGTCAATTGTCAGCTAAAATGGGTGATATGTGCTTGGCTTTATCCTTTCTATAATCACCGCTTCTATTTTTTTTTTATTTATTTGAGACTTTTCGGTGATCTCAAATTGTAATCAAAGTTTCTGTGACTTCTCATTCATCTTGAATTTGTTTCTCCATGTTTAATTGATAGTCATTTCAAATATGTATTTGAGCTGTCCCAAAATTTTAGGGATCTAGGCATCAAGGTAGGACAATCTATTGATTGGAATATTTTCAGCATATATAGTGGGAAAAGCAGGTATTAGACCCACAGTTTCAGTGGTCCAGCAATTTAGGCAATAGTAAATATATTTCAGTCTCTCTGAACTGAAGACTTTCAGAGAAGACCACTTTCATCCAAAAATGATGAATGAATTCTGAGAATTCCTGAGAATTCATCAGGTCAGTACAGTGACTAGAACATTTAATGGTGTGAAGGTTGAAGTTTTGAGCAGAAAATAAGGGGTTTTTGAAATATACTTATTCCTGACAGGAAGTGCCTCTTCCCAGCAGTAGTTGTAGTTTGCATCACAGTTATACAGTTTTAATATTAATGTGCGAAGTAGGAAGTTATGTAAGATGTCAAATTTGCATTTCTCTCCCGCTTTGAAACCTGCTTACCATTTCCCTTAGCATTTTAACAGCACATAATTTTGCTCCTATTTGCTACTTTCAAAGCAAGATTTCCATCTATTGATGTATTTTCGTCCCCCTTCTCCAGTATATCCGCTGCCTTAAAAAAGCAGGTAAAACCCATCCCTCATAGAAAAAAAAAAAATGAATACTGTAGAATTCTTTTATTTTCACTGTGGTTTGCATTTCTCCTTATAGATAATCTACAAAACCAGTGCTGGATCCCCTGTTGTTGAACTATAAAATTGTTCATGGTAGAGCAGTGCAAAATGTTCCATGGAGTATGTGAGGGTATAACCTACATCAGTCTCTCTGTCTGCAAGTGTTTTCTTTCATCTGATTAAGCAAAATAAAGTTGAACTTTAAAGAGAACTTTCTGGCTTCTCTGAAAGAGCAAAGATTTCTCATGTTTCTTTCCTTTCCTTTCATCAGATGTCTGTGATGCCATTCTGCAGTTTTTACAGAAACCCTGAAACTCATCATTTAAGTTTATATTCCTGGCATGATTTTAAAGCATATATTACTCAGATGCCCATTTTTTCATTGTCTCAACTCCAGGTCCTATACTAGCTCCTGTTTCTGAAGCTTCCATAAAAAGTTTTTATGGTAAATTAAGACTAATTGTTCACAGCAAATCTCTACAGTCTACTAGTAATTAGATATGATTCCCACAGATGCACAGTGTCTGTATTTCAATAGTGAGGCTGACCTCATTTGCCTCACAATCATTTTTATATGTTTGAAGCCTTATAAAAATGTTATGTTTTGGGGTATTTTTTCTTCTTTCTTTTCTTTTTCTTTTTTTTTTTCTATATCCTTCAGTTACTGTGAACTAGATAGAGGAAGGCTTTATTATATTTAAAGTTAAGGAGCAAGTAAGATAATAGATAATATACAGTAATTAAAAACCAACCAACCAAACAAACAAAAAAAAAAACAAAACAAAAAAACCCCAAAAATCTCCGAAGACCAACACATAAAATGTAGAAAGGTAAATGCAGATGTACCACTTCAATAGTATTTCCTCAGTCACTCTATTCTAAAGCATGGGAACACCCAGCCATAATGGTGATTACAGCCTTAATGGGCTGGTTTGATTGCTTTTTTGAGAAAGCTCCCTGTTTTACATTAAATTCTCAAAAACTATTTAAATATTGATTGAAATATCTCCAGTGGATGAATAGTAATCCCATTCTTTATTGTCTTCATTGGTTTCTAATGCTACATTGTTTACAAAATCAAAAAGAGCAGTTTTAGCTCTATTTATTCCTTATATCTCTCTGCTAAATATGCACTCCTGTCTTTTTTTTGCTGCTGTCTCATGTTGCAAGTCAGTGTTTTAAGGACTGGGATTTAAAAGGAAATAATATCCCATTGAAATTTCATTGCCTCAGAACATGTGTTCAGGTATTTCTAACAGCCTTCAAACTAAAGAAGAAAATGTCCTTAAAGGAGGCACATCTCTTCAAAGTGATCATCCTGAAGCCACAACTTGCCTCTGTTTTACAGTAGGATGTTTATTTTATGTGCTTGTGGTCTCTGTTACCCATTTTGACCTCTGAAATGGTAATATATGAATCATTTACTATTGTATTTTTAGCTGTTACTACACCCACAAGACTTTTTATTATCAGCAAGAGTGGAGGTATTAAAGAGATTTGTGGGCCTCAGAAGGCTCAAAGCACAATAGGGATGAAATTGCAAAATTATATTGTTATAAAATATATTTCTTAAACTGTGTACAAAGGCCCAGTGTTAATGAAAGTAATTGATAGTAATTGATAGCAAATACTGATTTCTTTTTACATCACCAACAAAGCATTTTTCGGAGTAATAATGAGCCTCTTTTTAGTAACAATAGGAAAAAAAGGAGTCTCATGAATCATTTATGTGGCCTCATTCATTGCTATTATTACTTCTGCCATCAAATATTTTGGGAATTCAGCCCCTTTTTCTCTCTTTCTTTACATCTCGTGTAATGGCCTTTCTTGTGCTTTTCAGAAGGAAAATTGAACTTTCTTTTCCTTTAATGTACAGAAAAGTACCAGATCTTCCATTCTGATTCTGAATAAATGTTCCTGTTGCTGAGGCTTTTAGCTGTAGGAAGCCATAAAAGATGAATAATTGCTAAAGGAAAAACAAGATAGGGGAAGTAAAACTCAATGTGCAGAAGGAATCAATTTTCAAAAGGTCAACATCTTCAGCACAGGATTTGCCTAAATTGGACAATTCCACAATATTTTAGCTGTCAGTAATTCCACGATACTGAAAATACTCAGAAAGTGCACTGGTAGTGGCATGCCCATGTAGTCAGTTTAATTCCAAGTAACATTTCGTAATGCTTAAAGCAGGACAATGAGTGTCAATAGACTTTGATTATTTTGTACTTCTGGATCTTTCAACAAAATATCTTCTACTCTAATTTTGTCAATGATGCACCTCACCTTCACTAATTTTCAACTCAATGTGGAATTGCTGTTCCCACATTCAGGTTTTATTTCTGGTTTATATTTTCTTAGTGTCATTGTAAATCTTTATTTTATATATTTAGTTCTTCAAAATTTGTATAATTGTAATCTAGAATCAGATGAGATTGTTGGTTTTCTTAATGGATAAATACAGCTGAGAATATTAGGGAAATAGAAAAAAGGCTTTTTTAAAAAAAAAAAAAAGCCATGATGAACTCAGTCCACTACCCGGAGTACCAAAATGTAACACACATTGCAAGGATAATCTCTGCGTAAATGTTGATGCTAAAATTAAGATTGGTTTAGTTTTCGTGAGGTTACACTATGACAATTGCATTTTTTTTAAATTAATATAAATTTAAGTTGGAAAAAATTGGGTTTTTTTCACTGAAAAATACATAGTATAATCTCTCTATGCCTCAACTTCTCCTTTTAGAGAATTTTATGATATTTTTTAACATCCTTCTTATGGTTTGGAGGGTTTTTTTTGGATGAGTGGCGTTACATTCCTGTCAAGTGACACGCTCGCAGTTAAGTTTTTGCATAAAATTTGTAGTTGCAAAAACTACATTCTACCTCATCTCGTAAATAAAATGTGGCATCTTTCAGAAGAAATTAAAATTAACTCCAGTGTTTGTCTTTATCATAATTTTTGAGCTAAATAGCTATTTAAAACATTAAGAATTATTGCTTTTTCCTAATATAAGAAGACTGATAATAACCTGAATCTATCCTAAGATTCAGCCTAAGATAAACCAAACTCTTTACCTCACAGTGTTTCACTGATGATTTTTCTTGGAAACTACCCTAAAATATGCACTTTTAAACTTTTTTTTCATCTGTTACTGAAGTGTTTTCCTAGTGGACTTACATGAAGGAATTAACACATCTAGTAGGTTACTTTTTTTTCCTACATAAGGTACATTAAGTGGTAAATCACTGGTTTCATAGTGTAAGTATGACCTGAAATGGGCAAAAAATAATCAATGTGGATTAATGAAGGAAAATTACATAAGTATAAAAAACTGCTGAAGCTATTCAAATGCTATTTCTTTCCTTCTCTTCTAAAGAGAATCTCCTCTAGCCTTTTAAAATATAATTGCAATAACTATATATAGGATAGAAAATTTAAAATATAGCTAACATACCTATTTACGTTTAAGGAAAAATACTCCAGCATACAGAAAAGTCAAATCAGTACATAGTCTCATCATTTTTCAGTCCCTTCTGTTTAACTTTTTTTTGTTTGGTTNTTTTTTTTTTTGTTTTTTTTTTTTTTTTTTTTTTGGGGTTTTTTTTGTTTTTTTTTTTGTTTTTTTTTTTTTTTCTTGGTCATCTTTTTTGCAGGCTGGAGACAATGTGCTAAGTTCCTGGATTTTCATGCTCTGGAAAGCTGCCTTGCATCTCTATTCTAAAGCACAATTCCTGTTTCCAAGCAAGCAAGAAACAGCAAAAGAGATGACCTTTGCAGCTGCCATTTTGAAAAAAACTCTTCAAAGATTGTTAAGAGAGAAGCCAGAAACCTGGGACAGTGAAACAGAAGGAAATGAAAACCTTCAGTGCTGCAGGGAGAAGTGTTTTGCCAAAAGATGGTGGCAGCATATCCTCTGCTGGATTTGTGTTGCTCCCTGGGCACGAGGAGCAGCAGCAGGTCATGCTGAGACTATTTGTGATGCTGGATGACTCACTGGAGACAAGAAGAATGATTCTAAGGCAACAGATTCCAGCATTTTAATCTTCCCACCAGTCTCACAGAGACTCTTGTTGCCTTCAGCTCTGTGTGGAAATACAGGTTTCTCTCAGGTTCTGATTTCCTTTTCCAAAACAGGCCCTCCCAGCAACTCAGCAATGAGATGTTAAGAATTTAGAGAACAAGATGTAAATTGCCTGGAAGAGATCTGCAAGAGACATGAAATTGACGGCAGCTGCCAGAGACAGAATGTGCCTGGATTGATGGGACACCCCTGACAGGCTGCAGCATCCCACACAGAACCTCAGATCCCTAGGACAGGGAAAACACCCCAGGACTGGGCAGAAAAAATCAGGGCTCTGGGAAAGGAAAACACTTCTTCAGACAGGTATTCTCAAACTGCCAATCTTATGAACCTTAAAATAGCAATCCTATAAACCTTAGCAAGGATGATCCCATTTTATTAAGGTCAGATGGAAAAGCAAAAGCCCCAATTAGGAATGATAAGAGGCCGCCAAAGTGAATAGCATTGGAAAGATAACAGAAGCAAAAAGTCAATATCCTAGCCACCTAGACTTCCCCAACACAGACCGGGGCTGGACCTGAGAGTAGGTAACTGCAGGCTTGTCGTCTTTCTTCCTTCTGTAAAAATAAAACCCCAAAGCCCACATAACATTCAGTGCTCTTAGAGCTCTCCTAAAGTGCACAGCCAGGTCATCCTGCAGTGTTCACCTTCTCTGCTCTCTTGGAGCTGCTGCCTGAGCTGTAAAGTGAGGCTCTGCCAGGTGTGAGGAACCACAAGAATTAATTCTGCTTGCAGTGGCCACCTGCCTAGAGATACGTGATACTATTTTTATTCAAAACATATGTTCTATGCTGTGCCTGAGTCACCAAATTTAAATTTGCATTTCATTGATATGAGATTTTGTTTTCTGTGGCTTTGAGATAGCTGGTACTTTTTCTCATGGGACAGAGGTCTCCCTGCATAAAGACAGCATAAGGGACATCTCCAGAGGGTTTTGAGCAGAAAACATATATTTCTCTTTGCTGTAGAGGGAATGAAACTGGATAAGTTAAAAACCATACTAGAGAGTATAAACACCTAATGATTCAAACTGCCATTGTTTTATCCATAAATGACAACAAGAAAAGTAATTTAAATAAGACAAAAACAAAAACAAACCCTAAAAACACAACCCACACACCAAGAAAGGAACCTCAGAATGACTGTTAACTGCTGAGCCAACCAAACACCTACTTCTGTTCCTAACAATGTTTTACATCTCCATCCAACACCTCATACAAACGTTTGAGTGTGTCCCCTCAAAATAAATCTAGTAGCTAAGAAAGGCTATTGATTCACAGCTGTGAAAGATGTATAAATAAATATGTCTTACAGGTAAAAGAAACATGTTCACTCTGCAATAATACAATTCTCTTTATGGAGTGCTCCCAGAGCTTTTAGCAGAGGTCAAGAACGTAGGGATAAGACAGAAAGTGCGTCGAGGACTTTGACTGTTGGAATTCAATATCTGAAGGTGGTACTCAGCCATGAGTTCCCAATGCACAGAGGAATTGCAATGAGGTCTCTAATCTTTGAAAGCCAAGTGTCACAGCTTTACTCTGACCCTACCTGAATTTGGGACATGAGTTACAGCCACAGAACTTGCCCTAAGTATAAATTCACACGTAGTAGTAGGTCCAGGAGAGGCATCGTAATCTGGGCACTCCTGACAATTTCAGCATCCCAATCCTCTCCCTCCAGCTCTGCCCAGTAAGAAAATGCAGGACAGGGCACTCTGCTTCCCTTCCAAGGAAGATGAATCAAGACTGAAATAAAAAGTTTCTCTTACAGCCAAAGAAGGAAGGTTAAGAGCAAAAGGTACAATTTTTAAATAAGACAAGCAGGCAGATTTATGCTGAAGAAAGACCTCAGAAAAAGGGGGGTTTGGGCTTAGAAAGAATTAAGGAACAGCTGAGTGCTCCAAAAATGCAGTATTAACAATCTCTAGCAGCAGCAGTATTCATGTGCCAGAAACTCAGCTTTCTGTTATAGGACCCAGTTGCTATAGAAACTTCCAACTGGGAGCTAAATAAAGTAATTTCTATGCTAGTGTTGGTGTCTGTAACTTCAGCACCTGATGCTAACCAAATTGTGCTCAATAAACAAATTTAAACTCTAAAAGCCTGCAATGAGTTCTTAGTGTTTTCTATACAACTGATTAATCCCAATTGATCTTGGCTTAGAACTCAAGAGCATGAGAAATCATAGAAACAGATAAAAGACTGTTCAGGACAAATATACTTCTCCCTTTATTTGTTTCTTACCTTATTTCCTCCTTCTCCTACACATCTTTTTCTCCTGTCTTAGTTATTTTTTATTTTGAAATTACCTTTTTCATGGCTAACCTCATAGTTGAGCCTGGCATCTCTGATCCTCTTTTGGCAAATTAATTTTGCATTAACCTCTGCTTGCTCTTGCATCCCTTTCATATTTCATTAAACATTTGCTTCAGGTTAAAAATTTGAGAAGCAGTGTTAACAGCTGAGTGCAAATCCTTCCTTCTAGATCTTCATTGCAGGGTTTCAGGGATGAGGCACAAGGGACAAATTTGCCGAAGCCTGCACAGGCAACTCATACCATGGGAACAGTGAGAAATGCTCGTCTCTCAGGGAACGTGGGCACAGATAAATCTGGTGAATCTGGATTCCAGGGCATTTAGGGTTAGAAAATTATTCTCTTTAGAAAGGAGGAATTGTTACTGTTATTATTGTAGCACTTTCCTGCTCTGACTAGGAAACAAGAGATCACCCCAAGCATCTCAATATGCACACTCTATTTCTGCATGACAGTAAATACAAGTACAGTTTAATAGAGTAAATAACACGGGTGCCATGAGTAGTCACGTAGAACAGATTTGAAACTTTTCAAAATTTCTTTCTTACTGGTATAGAAGTTGTTTGAGTATTTCTGCAATATCTGGCAAGATGGCAAGGGAAGACGCAACAGATGTCGCAGAGCAATAGCAGTCACTGCCCTTCCTTTGACAGATTGGCCCTTCCTTTATGTTCTAAGTGCCCAAAACATGCGACGGAATGGACTAAACACCGGGATATGTGGCATTTCTGGGGCAAGAAAGCAGAAGAGGACTGCAGGAGTGGTAGGAGGTGGAGGTTTTCATCAATCCCAGCAAAGGTGAGCAGCAACAGCCATTGCCTTATTCCTGAGCAAGGAACCGGGGAGACTGAGCGGACAAAGTGTGTAGGACCTAGAGGGAGAGGCACTCCCTCTAATCCAGCATGCAGAGTGAGACCCAAGGGGAGGGAGAGGTGAGCAGGGAGAGCTCAGCAGCTGCTGGAGGAGAAGGCAGGTGGTAGAGCCGCTTGGAAGAGACCAGGGCTGTCACTCACAGCGCCCGGCAGCCACCAGGGTTTGTTGGAACAAGAGCAGCAGTGGCTGCTGGCACAGGGTCATCCAAGGTCTCAGGGACCGGCTGAAGTGAGGGCAGGGCTTGGGTAGGCTTTGGCAGAGGAAGCTCTGGTAAACCAGATCTTCTGGCACCTCTCTGACACATGGTGGGTCTCTGGGCTTGGGCAGGCAGCCGGGGCTCTCGCGCCAGGTGGCCGGTGGCATGTGGTTCCCTTGTGGGCTCTGGCAGGCAGCACAGGCAGCTGGTGAGCATGGGCTGCCTGAAGGCTCCCAGGCAGCAGCAGGAGGCAGCCAGGCTGCCTGCCAAGTCTGGAGGTAGTGGGCTCCTCGCCCTGACAGGAGAACAAAGTCTAGCTGGTAGAGATACTCAAAGGACCACAACAACTTGCTTGGGAAAGAACTGGCCTGTAAAGAAGGGAAAATCTATCAATGTCCACTTCAGGTATCTATCAGAAAGTCTATCAGTGTCCAAATCAAGACCTTATGTCTGAGGCCAAAGTCTTTGAAACAAACCTAGTGAATTAGGCTAGACTCTGAAAGCTTTTGGTGGCATTTTTTCCATCCGAGCCAGTGTGATGATATCTTAAAATAAAACTAGCTGTGACTTTGGAAGAAGAGCTACACTGTTCATATCTTGTCAGAAGCAATGTGTGTGGGATGTATATGCATCCCAAATATATTTATATCTGTATCTGTGCATGTGTATACACAGGCCTATATGCATATATGTGTAATCCCCTGTTCAATGCATCAGGGAAATGGCTGCTCAGAACTGAACAGACTCCTGATGCTCACACCATGGCCAGGCACTAAGGAGATCACTCTGAAGTAAATATGATCCAGCAAGACATAAAAGTTGTGTTTGCGACCCCGCTGACTTCAGGAGAACCTACCCACAAGCTGCAATGTTCACATATGCTCAAATGCTGTTGTTGAATAAGAATGAGCTGAAATTCACACACTAAATTAGACCATACTTAGCTGCTGCCACATGTAGGAGATGCTTCCAAGCCTTTGGATGACAAAGGAGGCTGTGAGGAGAAGACAGGGAAGTATCATTAACTATTTACTTCCTGTAAAAAGGGACTTGCTTGTGAGACATGAGGAAGACAGGAAGGTGAGGCTCCTAAGATGGGAGGCCAGACTTGCTAGGCACAGAAATATATGCTGTTAAAACCAAGGCACAGGTAACTTTGGAGGGAGGCTCACAGCAGGGAACTGTGAGGGGGGTGATCTGGAATGCCCCTATCACTGACAGTCCATAAAGAGCCTGGGGATTTCTAGCCCCGTATTTTGGTCATGCAAAAATACATACAATTCCACCCTCTTCCTTGGTGAAGCAGAAGCAGTTTTTCTTAGTTCTAAAGGGTAAATAGGAGGAAAATGGAGAAGATTTGCTTTTTTTTTTTTTTTTCTGATTGGACTGTAAGGAAGACATACTTGAGTCTTTAAGAAGACTTTGAGAGCCTTGCTTTCAATGAACCGTGATTTTAAGAATTTTCTTCATTTCAAGAACTGACACTCAATTCTGATGTCGGTTATTCTTTACAGTGTCTATTCTGTTTGCACAAGTTTATGGAAGTCTTAAATGGATACTTAAGTAAAATGATACAGATGCAAAGCTACTTGTTTTCATAGAAGTGTTGCTTTTTACCTTGTTATTTCAAGATCAAGTCCTTGTGCAATCTACATACACAGTGAGTCACAGCTGAACTTCCACACTGTTTTTTGTGTTTGCTGCATGCTTTGCAAATAAGCCGAAAGGGCCACACATCAATGCCTTTCAAAACTGGAAAACTAAGTTTGTAACTCCTTTGCATTGCTTCTTTTCTCTTCCTTTTTGTTCCTTGTTGTCTCTCTCAGTCTCTCTAGTCACCATTGTATCTTTCAGCAAGTGAGGACCGGTATTGTTTATTTCTTCTTTGTAAAAGTTTCTGGGGAACTTTTCTTGCTCTTCTTCTTTGTCACATATTTTTTCTTTGTAACACTATTTCTTGTTACCTGAGAGCTGCTGTAGAGAATAAGTATTTTAATTTGCATTCCTGACACATAAGTTCTTCCACTAAAAGTGTTTGTGCTGTATAGCATCATAGACTTCCCTGTGATGAATCTCCCTTCTGGCAGGATCCAAGCTTCCAAATACTCAAAAAACCAGAAAGCTGAAAGCTGGTCTCTTCGCTGGCATCTATTCCAGGAACCTAAAGCCAAGCCTTCAGGTCTTTTTCTGGTGAAGTTACAAGGAGAGACAAAACCAATTTTCTTCCTAAGGTCCTCCTCAGGCTATGTGCAATGAGTTTCATGCCAGGAGATCCCTATGTTTGCAGAGACTGACTGAATTTGGTGATCTCCTGATGAAACACAAAGCCCAGAGAACTATTTTTGTGAAGAAAAGGCCAGAGACACTTTTTAGCGCATCATTTTAGCCATGATGACAATTTATTAGAAATGGAAGAAATCTTAATAATCAATCTTTGCCTAGACATTGTAGAAAGAGGCAGGCCATGCTGGTGACTCACACAATTTGTTGTTGTCTCTGATAACTCCAAATTTCACAAAGGCCTCTCTTACCAGTCTTCACTACCAATCTAAATAAAGTGACTAAAAAAGAAATTGTGTTATAAAATAAACTATAACCTAAAACTTGCTAGGATATACATGCCTACTTAATTTTATATTACTTCCAGCATATTAACTTTAGCGTGTGCATAATTGTTCCCAGGATCAGTGAAGAACAGGTCATCTTTCAATACACAGGAAGCTTAATGAGGGATGAAAAGTTAAAATCCCAGATCTGAATTACTCTGAAATATGGGATTTCAGAATATGTGTATAAGGGTTTGCAGGTTATCAATACTATTTTTTTCTGTAAATTTCAGTAGAAAATTCTAGCTAACCATTTTGATATATTGGCTTACTCAGTGTTGCTTTATGCAATAATCTGCTGTACCTAAGCATATTTTACATTAAAGAAGTGATTGACTTTTACAAGTAGAAGAAAGTATTTTGAGGACATAAAAGTTATGTATAAAAAATGTTTCAAGTTCTTAAGTGAAAAGATGGTAAGAAATTACTAAGTCTTTGTGGAGAGAATTTCCTCTGGTTTTCATCTTACATAATTTTTTGTTATTTTTGCATCTCAACACACTTTGAAGGAAAATAAAAGCAAAGACCTGGAGTAACAGTATCAACTTTCTGTCATTTCATGAAAGAAACGCTACTTCTTTGTTAATTTCTTTTATAAATTTGACCAAGTATTATTTTTATTCTTTTTAAATCCTGCATTCAGTTTAATTTGAAAGAAACTTTTAACAGCATCTGAAAAATTATGGTGCGAAAAATACTTTCTTACAGAGAACTTTGTAAACACTTTTGTTTATGCCTCTAAGGGGCAAACTGAGCTGATGCTTTCCATTCCTCACATACCTGTGATGAGATGACTTGCAGCAGCTGTCAAAGTAGGAAAGGATTGTATCAGAGCTTGCTTCCCTCAGAGCTGCCAGGTTTCACCTGCTTCCTGGGATGCAGGAGGGTCCCGTAGCTCTGGGTGTTCAGAGTGGGTTGGCAGCTGGATGGGTCAGGAAACCTGCACGTGGAAGGAGGTGAGGGTGCCTTGGTTTGTTTTCTTGACTTATGTTATTAATGAATTATCCTTTTTCTTTTTACTTTTCTGATGAGGTGAGCTTGTAGTTAATGTTTGATTTTTTTAAAAGGTTCATGAACATATTCCCTATGGAAAGGGGGAGTTTGAGGTTTGTTTCTTGAATTATTAATGACTGTGATCTTTGTGGGCTTTGTTGGGTTTTTGTTGTTTTAGTTTGGTTTTTATTGTTGGTTTTTTTGTTTGTTTGTTTTACTATAAGGGTAAATTACTTGCTCAGCTTTCCTTCTTGACTTCTGTGTTGACAGACTGCTAGTCTTCTGTTTTGACAGACTGGTACATCTCTGCACACCTATTCACTTTTCTCCTTCATTTTGATGGCATGTGGGGTTTGGAGATTTTGGGGAAGGGGCAGAAGAAGAAAGAGGTGAGAGAGGTTGCACCATCATTTTTTAGAAATAAGGCATTTCCATGCAAAGGGCATGCTTTAAAACACCTAATTCTTTCAGTAAAAGAATGTAATAAAAGTCTCATAAAGAAATAAACAGGTAAAATTACTGTTCTAGGGCTTTAGAGAGGTAACTATTGGAATCTGTATTTGAATTCATGAGCACTGAACCGGAGACTATTCCAGTTCTCCAGCTCTAAAAATAAAGTTTGCCTTGCTGAAAGTCAGTGTCCCCTTTATCCATTGACAAAGGCTATAGTATTATAATGATTTCATGCAGTTGAGTATGACTCCAGGAAATTCAGAGATCTTTGAAACCTAGTGGAGGCCTCTGTGCCTATATTTTGATGCAGAGCCATAGTATCTGAGGTATGGACATATCCTGTTATTTCAAAAGCAAGTCCCCAGGGTTTTAATGCATATGTGTTTAAGTATTTTTAACTGAATGCAAATGAATGTAATAAATGCAGGTACCAGCTGTAAGACACAACTTTTGACAGGGCTTTAACTAAAGCTAATCATCTAGAGATTATTGCAGCTGGAAAAAAAAAAATAGAAATAAAGAAGCTGAAAAGATGGTGGCAAAGGTGAAAACACTAATAAGGGATTCATTTAATCAGAAGAACGTATGGGAGCATGAAGATTACTTGAGGAAACTGTGGTGAAGGAGTAAATGGACAAAGGATCCTCATTCTAGGCAGCTGACTGGACGAATGTGAGGAAGGAGATTATGGTCCTTCCATTTGATTACAAGGTGAGAAGTACCTATGGGAAGGAGTGGCTGATTTACCCAAAGGATTTAGAAGGCAATTGTCCACAGGGTTGTCCAGGACGCAAAGAGTGCAGTGGGACAGCAGGGATATAGCTGGAAGGTAATAATATATGGTGTTTCATGGTGTTGATAATGATAGAATATTTCATGGAGTTGATTCAACAAGCTAAGAAACATGGGACTGGAATTACTTAAATCTGAGTTTATTTCATGTGGAAAGTGGGGACATATGTCAATAGCTAAAGTGAGTAAAATGAGGATTTAAGTGGCGACATGTTTCACAATGATGCCATTGCCAAGTCTCATCAAGGAACTGTTGATGAAATCCACATTCCCAGAAAGATCCAGATTAGGAAAAAAATATATGGGGCAACTGTATCAGAAAGGGCAGTACTTCATTGTGTGGTGAACAAAATGTGAGGTACCTCTGGGTGGGAGCCTGAGACAAGAGCTGTGAACTGCCACCCTTTGCACAGCAAAGGGCACAGGGACCTGTGGCACAGCCAGGAGAGGGACACTGAGAGACACAGCAGGAGCTGATGGCTCGGGAGGAAGAGCGAGACTGGTGTGCTTGGACTGTGAGGGGATGAGAGCCCAGGGGTTCCTTTGCTCAGGGTCCCTCCTTGGAGGCACCAGCTCAGGCTGTTTCTGTGTCACTGTGCCACAGATAAATGGCTTTATGGAATGAGATGTCTGAGACTCTGCTATAGAAATCCTGGACTGAGCTGGTGAGGAAACCTGCTCTGAGTGTGAGTGGGGAGTGCAGGGAGTCCAGCAGGGACCCACTGGGTCACTGGAGCCACCCCTGGGGAGGGATGACAGTCCCAGCAGTGACAGTCTGTGACGTTGGGAGTGTGGCTGCCAGAGAGCCTCGTGAATGACCTCTATGGGAAGTTTCCTTAACAATAGCAAAGAGATACCTGGTACTGAGAAGCTCTTAAAAAATCCCTGCAGACAATCTAACTGAGATGTTAATTTTCTTTCCGAGAGCCCCAGGCTTGTCATTGACATTAGGGGAGTACTGGAGTGCAACAGCAAACATTCCGGCAGGTTGCTGAGATTATCTGCTTTGCTAACCTAAATACAAAGAGGCAGAACAACAGTTTTGTATGTGTTTTATCACTACTCATAAGGGTTATTACAAAGCAACAAGAGAATGACAGAGAATAGAATGCACACTATTGCTTAGGAAAAAATATCACATGAATTAAATGTGCTTAAGGAATATGAAACCAGAACTTATACGGCAGCTCCTCTAGCTGGGACCTGAAACATGAAGTGTGAATTTGAAGATTTCTAAGTGATCACAAACACATGAGGGGAGGTTGTCCAATTCCCATGCACTGCAGCTATTGACAGACAGCATAGGAGTTCAAAGCTTGGGCTCAAAAAGTCACTTTCTCCTAGATGGATGTTACTTGATTTCTAACAGAGCTGGCAATGTTCTCTCTCCTCTTACACACTTAAAAGCTCTGTATGGCTTGTCAAGCCAATAAAGTCTCACTGAACTGAGACTGCCTTCTAATTATGGTATATGACAATACCTGTGGAAACTCATTGCCTTCAATAAAATTGCAGAGGTGGAACTGATTGGAAGTTAGTGAGAGATCTGGTAAACAATGCTCAAGAAAGAATAGGATTCAGCATTCTCACTCTCAGTTCAGTTGTTTGCACAGAGCTAATGAGAACAAAATCTAGTAAAACACCCTGTGTGATGTGAATGGTGATGCAATCCTGCTGAATATAAAGATGCCATTGCCACAAAGAGAGCTTTCAGCATAGAAGTACATATTTATACAATCAAGAGAGCCTCAATGCTTCTCTAAGAATGTTTGTCTTTCTTTCTTCTTTTAAATCTAGCATTTAATGCTGTCATGTCCTCACAACAGGTGAGGCTTCAATCCATGCAATATGGAAGTCATCACTTATTGCCTCTTTTGCATTTTCGTTTGAGTTTTTTTTTTTTAACTGTCTTTTTGTAATTTTTTTCTTTATTTTACATTTCTTTTGCTGCGGAGAAAAAGCTTTGCCACATTCATATATTGTTAGTCCCTGATGAACACTTTGCATTTTTTTACTAAAAATGCAAGGTGTTTAATGGCAGATTTTCTGTAAAGAATAACATGTCAGGGTATTGTATAGAGCAATAGATAACAGTGTATCAACAGATTTATTGAGTTTATCTGAATGCATATTTAAAAATGCCAAATGTGCTTTCAACTCACTTCTGGAGTCTTTTGAATCTCATTACAATGCAACCTGGAGGGAGTTTGGAATCTGAAACAGAAGTAATTAGTTCTTTCTTTAAAGGAAATTTGCCCTTGCTAACAAAATATGAGCTGAGGCCATTATGATTCTTGCAGGATTTAGTACATAGATACTACTGCAATTCTAAGTGTAGGTCTCCTCCTTAGAGGTTTGAAAAGGCTCAAAATAAAAAAAATACTGAGGATTTGCTCCTAGTATAACCCTGACACCACAATGAAAAAGAAGTATTTCTCATTACAAATTAAATAAGAGGTATAGTGATTCTTAAGGATTTCCATCCCAATGTATTGCTTGACCCTCACATGTGGTTGGGATGGACTGTTATGATCATGATACAGAGGGGGTGTAATTAACATACATCAGAACACATATGATAGTCAAGGATGGAAATGGACAAGTGTTTTCCAGATTTTTCCCTTATTTTGCTTTTATCAGTGAGAAATTAATATGTCATTCTTGATACTTAATATTCATATCAGCTTTGTATACTCATCTGAGGAGCTGGACTTTGTTGTTCACTGAAGGCAACCCCCTTTTCTTTGTGATTCTCATCTAAATAGATGCTGAACTGAGATCTTGAAATAGTATGGCATATTCTGAGGTCTTCATTCTAAATGGTCATTGCCAAGCAGAAATAAACCAGAAGAAAAACATCTGTTCCCCAGGACTTTGTGAAACTCCCCAGATCTGCATTTCTGATGCCTCAAGAGTAGCAGAAGTGGCAGTTTCTCAGCCCAACAAGATTAAACAGGATGTCACAAAACAGGTGTCAAATAGTGTGTTGAATCCATGGTTTATAAAACTGAGGAGGGTTTGGCACAACCTTATCTGGTCGTACATTTAATATTTTACTTGTATCCATTAAAAGAAAGTGAAAAAGCCCCCAATTTTTCTTATTTAGCATTCTTCATTGGTATTCTCCCCTCATTTACTTCAATAGTGGTGCTGTTAATATTTCCAATTCTTAAATAAGGGGGTTTGATCTAACTTGGCATCTTGTTTTTTTAGAAACGTTTTAGAAGCAAGACAGTACGTGGGTGTGCATGCCAGGTTAAATGTTTCACATTGATTAAAAGTGCATAAGGCAACATCTGGTGACAAAATGAAGCCAGTTCTGGACCAATTGAAAATAAACATTCGTAGATTTTTTTAAAAAAATAATTTTTGCCCTGCCAGCCTCAGAGTGATGCAACTGATATCTATTTTACTTTCCCTATGGTTAGTAAAGTTTCTAATGCTTCATGAGGTGAATTGTGAAGTCCATGTGGATAAAAAAATTTTGCTTTGTCCATACATATATAAAATTCCTCTTTTTCTTGACTTTCTGTTACTGCATTCTTTTACTATCAGCCTGACATTGCAACTCTGCCACTCCCTTTTGAAAAACAGTCTTCTAAATTATAAACATTTAAAATTCTAATAAATGCTTAAAAGATATTTTAAAGCACTGAATGCAATGGCAATTTGCATTTTATTAATGCACGCCTGAGGAGGAAAAAAGTAACATCTCTGCAGTTCTCTGGTTGAAATTTTACACATCCATTTTGTTGTTTGTCCCCATTGCATTTTACTGGCACATCCACCAAGACTTCTGCTGTCTCTGGCAAGGTGAGTAAAGTGATTTTATCAGTGGCTGGTCATGATGGAGCAAGTGGATCGTGCAGCTGTAAGAGAATCATAGACTCACAGAAAGGTTTGGGTTGGAAGGCACATTAAAGATCATCTCATTTCCATGGGCAGGGTCACCTTCTACCAGACCAGGTCACTCAAAGCCCAATCCAGCCTGAACATGAAAACTTCCAGGGATGGAGAATCCACAGTTTCTCTTGGCAATCTGTTCCAGTGCCTCCTCTTTTAAAAATACCTCCACAGATCTCATGTCTTACTTCAGTCAGATTTCTTCTTTTTCCTTCCTTCTGCTCTAACTGCAGTTGTTATCGCCTGCTGGACATTGCCTTCACTAAAATTTCGCTCTGAGTTATGTTACTAGAAACACTTTATCTTTCACTGACATTGATCTCATAACTTTGTAAATCTAGGATGACTTAAGTGGTGCTGTTTGTCTCTCTAAGGTGAATCCTTATTGGTTAAAGAAGTGTTGATCAACACAGTTAACAAGATTTCATTCAAAGGAACATGAGTCACACACCTGTCACAAGTTTGGTTTTTTTTCTGTTAATCTTCTAAAAGAGTCTTCATTCATAATATTCTTGTTTATACTAGTGAAATATCATGCCGTCTGATATTTTTGCTATGATGGAATTACATTTAAAAAGTTAAACGTTAACATCTTGAGAAATCATGTTTTTCTGAAATGGTTTATGGAGTTTCTGCAGCATGTACTAAAGAGCTGCAAAAGCAGTCTTGGGCTAGTTCCAAGGGTTTGGAATGTGTGTGCCTACACTCACACAGGAGTGTGTGGCAATACCTGCTTCAGTCGAGGAAGTGTGATAACCATGCTAGAATGGCATTTCACCTGACTCAATAAGCTGTACTTCTGAGCAGAGCTTCCTGTTTCAATTCTAAGAGCATCTCGGCCGCAGAAAATTTCACTTCTGTACTGTGTGACCACTCAAATGCACAGTCCATGCACTAAGGAGGGGTTGAGCCTTTGGAGTGTGGGGATCCTGCAACTAAAAACTGATGGAAATGTGCTACACTGAGGAACTTATGACCATGAGGTTATGCTGGCAGCTACCACATTATCAAAGAAGCCAGTGACAGGAAATTTAGGGAGTATGATCCTCTGCTGGCAAATCCAGCACCACCGAATTTCATAGGGAAGTGCCTTTTTGAGGCTGTCCTAGCAGGGATGAAAGTAGTGTGACTCTACTGTTTCAAGCCCATTTTCCTCCAAATTGTTATCATTCCTGCACAAAATCATTGCATTGATAGAAATAAGAGCAATCAGATAAAGCAATGGGAGTCTCAGATGTACCGTAATCATTGACTCATGAATGCAAAGCTCATTGAAATTGGCATTGTCCATCTCATTAAGAAGTGCTGTTTACATCTTTTTTTTTTTATATTAGAAATTCTCAGGATTTAAGCATTGTGAAGACATATTTTTTTTCATATTGTCTGTCAAAATTTCATGCTACTCTTCTTGCTCTACTGCATTTTGAGTTTTGGATGGGAAATTGGGGAGCTTGGGAAAAAATTCTCAAGGATTACCTTAATATTTAAACCAGTATGGGGAACAAATGTAGCAGACTCAGTTCAGATATGGCACAGGAAAATGGAGCAGGACTGATATTCTGTTTGTAGTGTTGGATGAGGCTTAAATGAGTGATACATAGACCCATTTAGACGGGAAGGACCTTTGGAGTTCTGGACCACTCCCACACTCAAAGCAGACATGGTTTAGACAAATGGTTGACCATAACCTTATACAGCCATTATAATTTCTCAAACTTAGACTTGATTTAATCTTCAAGGGGCTGGAACAGTACTTCAAATGGATTTATCTCATTGCATTTTGTACCTCCTTGATTGCATTTCAATGTATGGTGTCTTGTGGATTGTGTGCTCTGAGTTGGTTTGTCTGACAGGGATATCCCAGGACTGGGCCTGTCCAAGTCTTGCTTTTAAATATTGGCCTAGGGAGTTGGGAACAATGGTCTTGAGAAGGTGCCTCTACTACTGAATAGGTCTCCTACTTTGCATTGGCAAACCAATGGTGGGATCTTTCTTGGACCCTATAGTCCTGCTTTTGGTTTCTCAAATTAATTGAACTCTGATTTCTGATTGCCTCTATCTGTGCACACAGAGTTCAGGAAGCTAATGCTGGCACCTGGTTTCTCATTTCCTAGATCAGGAAAAACATGATAGAGAGCAGCCCTTTCTTTCTGTTCTCCACTGACTGTGTTGCTGCTATGTTTTGTCAAGCTGTGACTATATTTCTACATATTTTACATGGATAGTGTGGTGGTTAGTAACAATATTAAACACCTCTGACCTTTTTTGACTCTTAAACAAATGTCCCATTCTTTAGCTTTTTTTTTTCCCTATTCTTATAGCTGTAAAGTGGCATTGTGTGTTTTAGATATTAAAGCATTACTTTTCAAATGCAGGAATATCAGCTATACAAAACCTGGCTTGCTCTGACTTCTTAGGGAGGTGGTTCTATCCATTAAGTCTTACTTTTGCAGTGTGAAGTACAATTTACTGGACTAGCCATTTAAATCCTCTAATGGTATAGTGCATTTAACTTGATATGTTATTTGTCTTGCTCTTAATGAATCTTTGATCAATTTGTATCTAGTTCACATTTTTTTTCTGTGCTTTACTGTCCACAGGAAAAAAAGAATAGCAGCGGCTTAATTTAGAAAGGTCACAATGGTAAACAAATTTAAAAGGGTCAATGTACTTCAGAGTGTAAAACCATGTCTGGTTGTGGAAGGATCGTTTTGGTCCTAATTCTCTGCATCACATAAAGGTGTCGGTCCTTCTTAGAGTTCCTTGATGATAACAAAGGCAGACAAGAGCTGGCTGGTGAGACTGAGCTATGCTGTTGTTCTAGACTTCTACCTTTTCAGCAGAGTATTTCAGTGTGCCACAGCATGCAAATAGCCCTTATAGAGTAGCACAGAGTTACATTACTTGCTACATGCACAGGAGAGCCAATTAATAGTGATGAGTCTATTTGGTGGATTTGATTTGGTAAGATGGAAGTTTGGTTTCATTTTGTTTCTCATTTCCACACCTGTACCTGGCACATGTATTCTCCATCTGAACTATATAATTCTTAATATTGGAAAACTACTGCATGTACCATGAAGCAAACTTTTGCTTTTAGCAACAATTTTGGGGGCCCAAATAAATTTTTCAAAGAACTTGACCTTGGAAGACAGAGCACAGCAGTTTGCTTTTAAAATAAAAATGGTTTCCTTGGAGAAAAAGCTCTCAGATCCATGTTTTCAGCTAGCTTTGTAATCAGACACATTGTTGAAATGTTTTTGGCCAACAGACAAATCCTATGATGATTTCAAGGCAGGGTCAATTAAAATAAACAAATGTTTTTGCTTTCTAGGGAAGCTTTTGTGTCAGTAATGAAACAAATTATGAAGTACTTCAAAAGAAAAATAAACACAGACTACCAAGAGTTTTCTTTTGGGAACAAGCAGCTCATAGAATGGCAGGGAAATGTACAGCTTATGTGCAAATCTTGTATTGCTACTACTCTAATACCAGCACTAGTAGTCCCATTAGATTAATTACTCTTGAATACAGAGAATCTGCTCATTTGTAGAAGTCCCCATTAGTGTGAAGCAGGCCTGTAGCAATGAACTCAAGGATTAAGAGCCATAAAAGAGTAGATTGTGGTTGCTTTTCATACTTTTTTTTTTCAATGGGTACTTTACAGACTCTATCTACCTAATAAGTGACAGATTTTGCAGTGTGTGGTCCTTTTTTGCAATGTGACCACGTGGTTCAAGCTGGAATATATTGCTTTCATGGCACAATGGTAGAGAAAGAATGTTTCTCTTGCAAGTCTCTATAGTGATTAATAAAAACATGTAGGACTAGATAAATAAATTTGTTAAACTATGCCTGTCAAGGACAGGTGTTTGGGGAATCTTTACAGTGATGTGACTTCAAAAAGGCAGAAGTCTCCCCATCTGGAGCAGTCTGAAAGACTAGAATCCAGCAGCCACCTCCAGACAATGAACTGTCATTTTTTGTTTCTTCTCTTCCCTTTGTGTGTTTATGGGATTGCGGCCGTGTCCAAGTAGTGACCCCATCAGTAGATACTGATGTTGCATGTCAGGGCTCTGGGGTGGGATAGCAGTGAATAAACTGCTGGTATGAAGGGTGCTATTTCTGCCTCTTTAACTCATAGCCAGTTTACTAACAGCACTATTCTTACTATCATCAGTAAGGACAGGAGTAACTGCTATCAAAGTGTGCCAGTAAAAGAAAGAGGAGATTGGGAGTGGCTGCTCAGCATCTGATGGGATAAAGAGGTGACAGCATTGCCAGAATAAATAGAAGGCAAGCTTACTGATGGTTACCAGTAGTGCAGAGATGGCAGTGGCAAGAGCAGTACAGGAAAATAAACACAGGCATTGTGAGTGTTAGCCATTAATTCCTGGGAGCTATTTCTATCATTTATGTTGTGCAACTATTTCTGTAACAACTTGGAGGGAGGTGGGGAGTATAGTCGTTAGAGGTCTTTTTTCTCATTTCCAAAGCATCAGTACAAAATATACTATGACAGTGTGGTTTTGCCATGTGATGATACTTTCAAGGCTGTGAGGAGAAAACCCATGGACAGGATTAAAGCAGCTTTCTTTGTTGTGATTTTTGTTTCCTGACTTGTATCCATCTCCTGTTTTCCTGACTTTCCCCTGTAACTCCAGCTCTGCAAATTTGTGCCCCTTAGTGTGACCTAATCTAAGGAACCTAAGAGCTCACATGAAGCTCCTAGTCCCAGAAGCACAAAGCTTTGTTTGGGTGAGGACTTGTTTGAAAACAGAAGTGTTACTAATGTTAAGAGGAGAGGAGAAGAGAAGAACTGTTTATGTTATCTGTGGAATGTAAACTGGAACTGGAGTTCAGACGCATTTGCAAGATTATAACACTATCGTCAACTCCACCTTTAGAAATGTCAGATATATCCAGTTGTTTGAGAAATGAAGCTTAGACAGCAGCCCAGCTTGCAATATCTCAGCTGTATTTTTGAGACTAGGATGAGGATCGTGAGTGCATGATGTGAGATGTCACACATGTACAGCACACTGAGAAAATTTTTTCAGTTCTCATAGTACAAACTGGTTTGTGCACAATTTTTGGTTACTCTGTGGTTGATGTGGACTATTCACCCACAGGAGAAAACTAGAAGACCAGTTTAGCTGTCTCTATCCACAGCCTTCTGCAATCTAAGCAACTGCAGTGAAATATTTGTAAAATATCCAAGAAGGACGGCAGATTATAATATTTAGGTTGTCACAGGTAGTCCTTATGTCACCTGCCTCATGTGGTGACAGAATGATATATTCAGCTGATTGTTTATCTGCTCTTGCTGCAAACTTGTCAAGTGTAAACTGGTAATTGTCTGGGGAAAGGGAAAGGAAGGGTAGAATTGTTCTGACAAGAATGGATGCTTACTGCAATATTTTTTTACTCTTGTTGCAATATTTGCTGCTAGTTTGAGTTTCTAGAAAAATTGAATTGGCAGGCTTCCTACCGAATCTACAACTGGCTTTAGAGAACACTGTACTTAAGTGTAAAATAGAATTACTTTATAAAAGAAAACTGAAGATGTCAATTGGGCAGGGGAAAAAGAAAATTTAGTTTCATCCATAATTTTTAGGGAGGAAAATTTCTATATTTAAAAGAGTTGCAGAAAACTCATGATTCTTTGAGAAGTAATTGTCATAAAGATGGAAACATTTTGCTGTGCTTTGAAGAGCCCCACAGCAAAGATCTTTGTAATGGTCCATCTCATGCACCAGCTGAAAAGAGACCAAATCAGCCAAAGGCAAGAGAAACTTTGGAGGGAGAATAAGATACTTGTTTTTCATGGCATCATCAGGATAATTATGTGAATGCAGCAGATGTTTAAACATCATGCCTTGCTGTTGCCACTTTTCTCTCTAAAGAGAAGAGGTCATTTAAGGACTTGACCTATGAAGATGTTTCAACCAGCTGTGTACAGGGCTGGTAATTTGGGGACGTCCTTTAAAAACAAATAATTCTTGGATCCATAGAATGTACTTTTTGTTGTTAAAATAATAACCTGTTTATTTATTCATTTAGGAGCAGTGTCTCAGTCAGCAGAATCATTGTAGTCAAGTGGCTGCTCACTTTGCAGGGCTCTGGAGCAGTGCACCATTTTTACATTTCCTTTATGCTAGAGCTCCTCTGGGCATGACATTTAAGTCTCTAGTGCCCCTAGAGTCACTGAGGAAAAATGAGGCTTCAGATTAGAAGCACTTCACTCAAATGCACAAATCTTTCCTTCTTTCACTGTTGCTAGCCTAATGCTGTGCGAAACTTCTGTACTTGCTTTTCCTGTTCCTCCTTCTCATTCTCATCCTGACTGCTGTTTGCTTCCTCTTCTTTTCCAGCTGCCATCACTCTTTTGTTCCCTCTCTCAGATCTTTTCTTCCTGCCTTTGGCATCTTCCTTATTTTTTTCTTATCTCAGCAAAATAATTTCTTGTTCAACTTGACAGTCTTTTCAAGTTTTCTTTAGTCAGTAAGTGCTTGCAGAGTACTTAGTTAGAAAAATTCATTGCCTTAGTTAGAAAAAGTTTATTGCCTATAATAGATGTGCATAACTAATCAATGTAAATGCATAATATGGAATTCTAATTAGTGTTATAATCTGAATGAAAAGAATGAGGCCTCTCTTCAAGCTCAGGTTTTCTGTTAGTCAGCATGTTGCTGACTTGGAAATTGTTGGTGTTTTCCAGAGCAGAAAAAACAAAGTTGTACTAGGTGTTCCAACACTTTATGTTGTGCTATTTCTTACAGAAAAACTGTCGATATACCATCCAGTCTCTTTTGAAAAAGCTTTACAGCTGTTTTACACAAGTTTATCTGGGTAGAAGAGGTCACTAAGAACTATATTTGTCCTTGAAACACCAGACACAGCTATGGCAATGTATGTAAATAGTTAATTGGCAAGACACTTGAATTGTGTAATGATGGTCAGATTATGAACGTTGCTGTATGTGTACAGGTGATGTAATGGAAAGTTTTCCTTATAACAGCCTTTATGTCAGTATGAAAACTCTGTGATGCTGTTCTGTAATGGATGTTTTTAACAGCACAAGACAGGAATGTAATCAGATTGAACCGCTCCCATTCTTGTTCACAGATCCAGTTGCTAACCTTACCTCCTGATTGTAAGTGATGTACACAACAAGGCTTCAACAGCACACCTTGATGCCTGCGAATTGAACTCTGGTTTATTTTTGTTTTGTAGAGCCTTTGTTTATGCTAGAAATTGTCGTGAGTGCCTTTTCCAAAGTGGTCACTGAAAAGGAGACTGTACCACAATGCCACTTCTGTTTCTATTTCTGCAACTACTGCAGTCACTTGATTCTAATGGTCTTCTTCACACCTTACAGAATATTCAGGTTTTCATTGTAGTGTTTGAAGCAAAACTCTAGACTGTTAAGCAGCAAAGGAAGAAAAGCCTGTGGATGCCTTTCTGAAAAATGTCAACAAAGCAAGTCTTCTATCAGGAATTTATATATTGACGTAAGCTCAGGGCATAAATACATGATGTGCTTTCACTGAGACCGATCCAGATCACTCAGCAGCTGTGGGTGTCCTCAAAATTATATATGGGGATGTCAGTAGTGAAAATATTTTTGGAGCCCTCTTACATTAAAAGACCCAAGCAACAGCAGCATTGCCTTTCTGTCCTGTGCTTGAAAAGATGAAGGGTTCATATGATGGGTAAGGGCAGTACCTGTCACCAGACACAGAAATCCAAAGCGTTGCAATGGAGAAGATTAGTGATTGCATTAGATTGATTATGCCGAGTTTACAGATCTTTCAGCCATGGGGAGATTATATTAGTGCAAAATGAGCAATTGAAACCAATGGTGGCAAGCAGAGCACAAATACAGAATCAGCATCTGATCTGATCCCACGGAGTTTTAAGTAAGGTGCAAAAGGAGCAATTAAGAGGCAGGTTGTGGAGGAGCAGAGTGAATAATGAGTTTCATTTCTTGGTGGTGTTTTTATGATTGGCTGGTTTTGTGCATTTTCTGTGGATTCGTGATAGGAAAAGAAGCATTTATTTAAAAGGCAAAGGGAATGTGTGTTAAAACAGAATGTTAGAGTAAAAGATTGACGTTTACAATCTGACTGAAGTAAGGACTCGAGTAATTTTTGTATTCTAGAGATACATGGAATAAACCACCAGACACCATTTTGGGAAACATGTGTACTCCAAAGAGTATGAAAGGCATTGTTTCAGTCTAAAATGCAAATTATTTATGACTCAGGTGAAGGTGTAATTGTCAAATTAGGACTTTGTTTCTCCATTTAAAACAAAATTGGAGAAAATAAAAGTTGTTTTTTTTTTCTTGATGTTAAATTTATCCCATAATTTATCTCTGATATTTTTATTTGCAGTCTAATCCCAGCGTAGTATTTAGCCTTCCTCTAATTCCCTAAGGCCAGAAACATTGCTTCTTGTTCCATCTTGCTATGCAGTATCTGTTGGAACTGTTATAAGTTCCAGTTCACTAGATACTCTATCAGAGTGCAAAGGGGTTGAAGATCTGTAGGGACAAAAATGAACTTCACAGAGAAAAAAGCTCTTTAGTTCACTGTTCTGATTATGGCAGAAGGAGCAGACTTTGGGACAGTCTGACACTGTCTCATGTTGAATTGGGAACATGAAAACCAGAACCTCTGGCTACATGTTGTAGATGAATCTCAAAAATCTATTTTGCTTAGCAGGAGGTAGATTTGCCATCCACACCTATTTCTCTGTCTTCTCTTTTTAAGGAAGGGCCAGACGCTTGCATTTGAAAGTAATGATTCTTTTAGTTCACCACTCCACTGCATCAAAGCATTTTGGTAAAACAGGACAAAAGTCTCCAGGCACAGCCCTCCCTTCGGTGTGCATCTCAAGAGTGCTGTGACACTGCACTTCAGCAGCATTGCTCTGAGGTTTCCTAAATGGTGCTGGCAGGGTCTGGGTGACTGCATAATCTGGGAGGAGGATGTGTCAATTGGACACTAGTGATGCATCTTCCAGCTTGAGCCCTAAATCAGAAAACTTTGTGGAAGGCACAGAGCGCTGAAATGTAATGGCTGCAACATAATACTCCAAGTGTTTCAGTACATTGAGTTATGCCAGCTTTTGCTTTAGATGTGCCTTCAAGAATATATTGACCGCTTTTAATAAGCAGGAATAATAGAGGTTAGGATTCATTGACTGAGGAACGGGCTGCAATTAAGTAAACTGGTAACTTTTTGATGTGATATCTGAAAATTCCCCTACAAATTGTGGACTAATGATTTTCTATGTGTAAAAAATTCGTGTTTGTATCGACAAAAGAAGGTATTACACAAATTTATTTTGTGTATGCTAAGTTTTACAAGAACATTCTGTGAGATCAACTTAAATTCTGTATTTAGAAAACATGTCCTGGAGTTTATTGCAAGGCTCAAGCAATGCTGTAAAAAAATTTGTAGTGAGGAACAGCTTGTTTAAGAAACTCAAAAGTATGGCTTAAATATATCAAATGATTTGGATGTCCATCTGGAATTCAAGCGTGGAATTCTCTGTGCATTACACATGAGAAGATACTGAAATATAAGGACAACTCAAAATTCAATAGGTTTGTGGAATAAGTTACTAACAGGAAAGATTATTGTGTCTCAGAGCATTATTTTCTCACCAAGTGCATGCACATCCAGCTGTTTTGTGGGGTTTTGTATTCATTATACTTATCTGGAAGTGCAGCATTCCTTACTTTCCTTTAAGCATATTAGTAATGTGGGTATAGGACACAGATTTATGTCTGAACCTGACCCAAGTCAACGAATTGACTGAAAAATGAAGTGATGTTTGGAAGCTATGGGCAAACAAAGAGTTATGGGAGAGTAAAATATGCATCAGCTCAGCAGTCACGTAGATGGGAAATTAAATCTTTCCTCTGGAGCTACTCAGCATTTGTTGTTGTTGTTGTTTGGGGGGGTTTTGGTTGTGTTTTTTTTTTTTTTTGTTGGTTGGTTGTTTTTGTTTGTTTTTTGCTTTTTGTTGTTGTTTCCCATCTGTGTTTCTTACCTGTTGGACTTCATTCTATATGCGAAGATTTTCAGACTGGTAAGAGGTTAGTATTTTGTTTGTTGTCTTTTCTTTGTACTCTGTCTATAAAAGAGATAATAGACAGCTTTGGTGGGAATCGGAATCATTTAGGTTGGGAAAGACCTCTAAGATCATCAACCTAACATTGCCAAGCCCACCATTAAACTATGCCCCCAAGAAACAGATCTTCACACCTTTCAAACGCTGGGCAGCCTGTTCCAAAACACTTTTGGTGAAACATTTTCTTCTACTCTCCAATCCAAACTTCCCTTGCTGCAATTTGAGGCCATTTCCTCTTGTCTTGTCAGTTGTTAGCTGTGAGAAGAGACTGATCCTGTCTCTCTACAACGTCACATCAGGGAGTTTAGAGAATTATAAGGTCCCCCTGAGCCTCCTTTCCTTCAGGCTAAACAAGATCAGCTGCTCCTCATCAGATGTGTGCTCCAGACCTTTCCCCAGATTGCACAAATTATGCTTCTCCCTGTCTTCTGGTTGGATTAGAAAAGACCCTAATATATGCTGGAAATTTGTTCTTTTCTGAAAGATTTTTATGTAATGTAGGTTACACAGAAAACTGCTCCTCTTCTACCATCACATAAAGCACACAAACAATTAATAGGGATTCCTGGTACCAAATTGGCCAGGCTAGTATAACTAAATGGACTCCTCTACTATTCCATATACTTGCAGAAATAAGTGTTCATGGGCACAAAGCCACTTGCACTATTCTCCTTCCTTCTGGAGGAATTTCTCTCTGTCCTGAAGATGTCCTTCAGTTTTCTAACTTGGAAAGGGTAACTTTGGACTGTACCTTTTCCTTCTTTTCTCCCTACTTGTACCTCTGTATAACTGCATTTGAAAGTACAGTCTAGCTATATGGTGCATGACAGGAATCTGAGGCTGGTGGAATGGGGAGTATTGGGAGTGTGTTACTTGCTCACAGGACTACATTTCTTTTTTGCCATGAGCTTATTTTTTCCCCATGAGAAAAGACTTGGTACTGTATGGGATCTTGGATGGGGTTTTGAACAACCTGGCCTAGTTAGAGGTGTCTCTGTCCATGGCAGGGAGGTTGAAGCTAGATGAGCTTGAAAATCCCTTCCAACCCAAGCCATTCTATGATATTTAGATTCCAAAATAACACTGGTTACTCCCACAGTTTGAGGCATGAGATATATACGTGAATATTAGTTGTTTTAAGAATAGTATTTTCCTGGAACACGTTTTTTAGCTTAAATGATCCTTAGAGAAACATGCATATGTGTGTGTAATACATATGCATAGAGATATTTACAGGCAAAAATATGATAGTAATATAAAAATAACTGGAATCCGAACCAGATAAATTTGATCTTTCCTTCTCCTTACAAATTCTTCTGCAAATCAATTAATCAAATAACTTTCCCCCCATCTGTGAAATAGTGTTCATACTCATCTTAAAGCAATTTTAATCTCTGTTTAAGCATCACTATCTGGAAGCAGTGATATTAATTAGATCAGTGGAAGTTCTTCCTGGGCATAATGACAGCTATATAGGAATAAGTGGCTTATCAGGTATTTTTGGCTACATGGAAAATAGAAAACCTTACAGCTTCTTTGAGTTTTGGCAGTGACTTCACAGTCTCAGTAACACTGCAGAACACTGGGGCTTTTCAAACAGTAATCCAAATGGGAAAGCAAACAAAGTGTTTCATCCTCAAATTTAATGCATGAGACAAATGACTGCATCTTGGGACTCACATTATTGATAGAGGGAAATTGTGACTTTTAGAAAGTGTTGGCATAAGCATTTTTAAAAATACTGCAAGACAAAGAGGAACATAGAACTTCTTTGGAATAATGAATGGTAAAGCTGCTAATAATATTGTGATAAAGAACAGAAACTGTATCTGGAATCAGAGTGAATGGGCATTTGATACCTGTAGAAGAGCTCTAGAATTAACAATAAATATTTAAGGTACTTAGGATATTGCTAAAAATAAAGCAGTGTGTGGCTTTAAAGTGTTGGTTGGTTTGTTTGTTTGTTTTTCTGTAAAACTGGCCACCTCTGCTTACTCGTGTCCAGATGTTGCTTGAAAATAGCTTTAAATGCCAATAATGAGCAACCTTAGAGGTTCCACATCTCACCAGATACATATACTTTTTAAGCCTGAAATCTGTTGTGGGCTCAAACTCATATTTTTTGAGTATTTTTTGATCAAGGAAAATAGCTTCCTTTGTCTAATATTAGTTCCTTTCTCCATGTTGTTTTTTTTTTTTCTTTTTCTGTGAAATCTTTGGGTCCTTTGTTGAAGAAAGTGGGGCTTTTTTTTTCTGCATTATGTCATCTTAGGTAAAATCAGTGCATCTCAGAAGCTTTTATTCTCATTATGCTATAGAGGAAAAGCCTGGGAAATAATAAAGCCCCTATTCAGGCAGACTGGAAGATTTTCATCTCATCTTGAGATGTGCCAGAGTACCTCATAATCGGCAAACAGCTGCACTGTCATTTCCTTTAGGTGCAATTTTGTCCTGAGCACTGAAGAGGAGGCAGTGAGTGGTGAGGGCATGTCCTTGGGTCTGAGAGGCTGGCTACCTAAAGCAGCAGGGGAAAGGTTTCATTAAATGGCAAAAAATATTTTCTGACCTTCTGATGCACTTGGAATATTCATTTGTTTGGATTTTAGGACATTAATTTTAAAGGAAATTTTTCGAGTCAGAAATATTATAGTGCTGTGTTGGATGAAGAGAATTATTATTTTTCCTTCATCAGATGTTTGCTAACGAATGTGGCATCAACGCTATTTGCTATTTTGAGGTAACGAAATGTATAATGTGCATAGCACATAATCATCTATAGATTGGTAAATAAGAGCAGATTAGGGTTCCAAAGAGGAAATATTTTCTTTTCTTCCTAAAAAACAAATTTTACTTTTTTTCCTGTAATATCAGTTTGGTTTTTGAACTTAAAACTGCCATTGGTTTACAGGAATTTTGCTAAGTGTACTTTCACTAAGGAGTTTTATGAAGCGTGCATCACTTATGGAAATTGGAAAATTTGGAAACAGATCTTCCAGTTCAAATCCCAGACTTAAAAAACCAAACTAACCACTCTATCCCTTAATAAAGTGTTGCAATTCTTGTGTTAGGTCATAACATTCTGAAGTATGGACTGTGGAAAGGTTTCTATGAGAGAGACAGGTATTAGAAAGAAAAACAACATACCATTTCAGAAAAAACTTATATAAAATAATTTTCTTAGCTGTGGTTTCTTCCCTTTTGTATTTGCTTTTTGCAAACAAACTGCCATTCACAGTGTAATATTTCATGGAGAAAATATTATTGCAAAAAGATTTGCAAAAGAAGATGATTTCTAAATACTGACTGTAGTTTTTGTTTAACTTTAAGCAACAAAAAATTACTTTTTTTTAAAATCTTACTGCACCTTGTGTTGCATTCCTACCTGTATGTGTGTGAGAGCAGTGAGGGTGGAGTGTGGTGCTACTGAGGTAGAGGCAGTGGTTCTTCACATGGCAATGGGGAAGTTGCCCCATATAGGAATGAGTTTGCCCAGATCAATTCCACCTCCACCTGGAGGAGTCCTCTAAGACAGATGGGGGTTTCTGGGGACAGGCAGCATCATGGAAACGCCAGTGGGAGGAAGATCTGGAAGCAGAATTGGTACCAATGCCCGTAATTACAGAGAAGAACAGTGATTGCAGCTAGGACTGATCTTTCTGAAACTTTTTAAAGGCTTACTGGTAATGCATCATAGAAAAATATGGGCTCAGGTGGCCCAGGGGACAATTGCATCAACAGAAATGGAAAAATTAAGGCACACAATGTCCTCAGCCACCTATTCTAAACCCCAAGCCTGCTTTCCATCTTCATGCTAATTTTTCACTTCTGCGTTATCCCTACTTGAAAGCACCTCAATCCTTGCACGAATTCGGCAGCTGTAAAATAAATGCACCTACAGCATTAATTAAGGACCGAGTGTTCCCCTTGATACATTCCTTGCAGATGATACCAATAGAATCTCTGAATGCCTCAGCTTAAATCCACTCCAGTTCCAAGGCGGCCTTCACAAGCAGACTCACACAGATGTACCTCTTGTTATTCTCTGGGAGTAAGCAGAGCCAGTGAAGAGAGGAGCCAGGCACGGAGCTGAGAAAGGCAATCAACCTTCTTTTTGTTTGAAGATGGTGGGAAGGCTTTGTCCACAATTGCAGCTGCACCTGGGCTCCAAATTGCCTCTCAGCCAGAGCTCTTTGACAAGACCAGGCACACCTCACTCTTGTGTGACAGCATCTCCTGTGAGCCACATTTACACAAACAAGCCAAGCCTGGTGTCCTCATGCAGAATAAGGCTCTGATCAGCAGGACTTTTCTCCAATTAGCCAGACAAATGCCCACTAACTTTTGAAGTGATTTGTTTGAGTAAGGAAGTCCTTTGGGATTTATACTTATTTTATGAAGCATTTAAGTATTCTTCAGAAGAAATTGTATTATGCACATAATAACTACGTATAGGACTGCTTGATTCAACAATGAGAGAATAAACAGGGCAATTTTATCCTTTATTGTCCACTTTTCCCCCTCCATTTTCACTTTGTTGTCTGAAATAAAAATAATAATAATACTATTTCTAGCATATCTGAATGACTATTGAAATAATAAATCAAGTTTCCAAGGTGCAAGTATGACTTTAAAATACATAAACATTAATGATCTTCATTTTTTTCAGCTTTATCTTTCTGTTTCTCACTCTGATAGCATATCAAACCATGCTTAATAAACCAGATACCCAAGTTAAATTGTGTACAGCATGTAAAACAGTTTTTATCATGCAGACGCGTAAATGCGCTTGGCAACCACTTTGAAATATAAAGAGATTCATAAGCAAAATATTCACCCCAAAAATCTACAGTTCAAAACATATCCAATTAGAATTCAGACAGCAGATGAGTTTTTAAATGCAATCTTAAGCTTGGAAGGAGAATCTATCAGGAGATAATTGATTCCACCAAACAGAAACAATCATGGAAAATGTTCTGCCACCAGAGGATCCAAAGGGCTATAGAAATGGTAATAACTCTATACTTTTCCTTAGGATATTTCTGACAGATTTCTACAAGCCTTTGTCCCAGCTCACTGAGCAGGCACCCCTTCTTCGTCACGCTACATTGCTCTGCTTTTGTTCTGTTTCTTTCCTGGATGATGAAGGCAGCTGGGTTTTCACCTCCCTTTTTCCTCCAAAAGAGCCAGAGGAGAGCCACGCATCCAGGGGCCAGTGAGGGCCATTCCCCTGCCTCAGCAAAGCTGTCACAGGCCAGACCAGCATCACCTTGGGCTTCCAGCACTGCTGGCATTGACAAAAAGAACAGGGCCTGAGGAAAGGAGAGATAGGGCCATTGCCCCTCTTACACCTTTGTAGCTTCAGTGGTGGAAGGAGCAAATATCCTGACACTTAAAAGGCTTTCTCCTGTTTTTTGGTTGCCCTCTGCTCTTTCCTTCTAAATCTCCCTTTCTGGGGAAAAAGCCCTGTCCCAAACCTGGACTGTGTGCCACAATAAAAATCATTTTTGCCTGCCCATATGAGAAGCCCTGGAGGAGGGACCATTGGTGCCTTTATTTCAAACAAATTATTTTGATGGAAGTCATTCCAAATAAGGTAATGTGTTCAGGCTTTGTGCCTTTTCCTTCCTCTCAGAAACAAAATGGGCAAATGTCTGACTGCTTTAGGTTTACAATTTCTAAACTTCTTTATTTCCAAAACTGCAGTGAAAGACAAAGATTTTTCCTGATGTACTCAATTTTTGCTAGGCTTATCCAATGGACAATGTGCCCATAAGCAGGGGTATGATATGTGCTTTGATTTAATTTTCTATTTTTCTTTCTTTCTATGTGTACAAAGAAGGCACTTAGACAAGCCTAAAAGGAGAGTGTGAAATAATTGTTCTGGCCCATATGTTAACAAGTCATATTTTACCTCTTGTTGACACTCAGCAATTTTACTGCTTTTTAGTTTTGCTCTGTCCTCATTTTCATCAATGATTTAATTCATTTAGAGCATTTTAATAAAAAAATTTGTTTGTTCTGTGGGAGAGGATGAATTACTATTGGAGGCTTTGTGTGTATGAGTGTGGATGTATTACGCTTCTGTTTCCCTTTCAGGGAGATTTTTTTGTTAATCTAGAGTTATGCTGACTGCCAGTCTTTCCTGGGAGAACGAGTTCTTAGACCCGTTCTGGTCAGCTCTAGTTAACTGGTTTTAGTTAGATGCAGCCTGAGCATGTGAACACACATGCAGATTCTTAGAGTCCTTTAATGACTCCTTGCTTAGAGAGGGAAAAATATCGCCATGACTCAGGCATGTGGGCTGTGGTCTTAGACTCACAGACATGAAAGACTGTGATGTTTCAGAGTAAAGGAATCAACCCAGCAGGATGGGTGGTTAGGGAGAGAGAATTTCCAAGAGCAGGAACAAGAGGAGTTACTGCTAATTTAAGCACAAGAGACCCTCCTGCTTTGAGGTGTAGTAAAGAAAAAATGCATTTTCTTCTCTTTCTAGCGAGATATATTTGAAACACAACACTGTTATTAACTTCCTATGTGTTGTCTCTCTGTTCTGTTTGCTTTTATCAGTTCTTCTGAGCCCTGCAGTTGGGCTAATTTCAATACTGATAATTAAACTCTTTCTGCACTAGTGTTCCCCAAAACAAAGCCAAAATATTGCTTCCAACTCATCTGGCTCAGTTAAGAGATTCTGGATCATGTATTACATCTTTTTTAAGAGTTAAAAAGCTAAAGTAATAGTTATAAATAGATGTATAAAATCATGCCACTGAATCTTGGAAGCACTGCACTCAAGGAGAGCAATACAATTGACAAGCAATTTAAGCTAGAGTGTGAAAGGATGCAGAAATAACAAGATTTGCATGAAAAATATTGAGATCATGAGAACATCAAATTTAAACAAAAAACTCGTGTGCCTCATGACTAAATCATGAGAGCTGGTATTGCTGTTATAGCATTCAATATGCTTGGCTTTTGAAAATAGTTTTATAATGAGGGTGGAGTATATCTATCTGTACAGAAAATGAGCATTGTTTGTATCTAGCTAGCTCATTACTATGAGAATCAGGAATGCAAGGCTCTCAAATCTTAATACAGGTCAGAAGATCTCAGATGCTTCCAGCTATGGTTGAGCCCACATTGTCAGGAAGATAACCCCAAGCAAAGACAGAAACTGACCCTGCTTTCAAATCAGTCAATCAATCAGTGATTAAACAGTGCCACCAAACAAGGGAAAAAAAAGAAAAGGAGAGGGAATTTCAATCAGGAATTTCAATCAGGTAGCTCATTGTCTATTTATTTCATCTTATCAGTGACTATCATTTATCTTGGGACAGAATACAGTTACATCAGTGATGGTGACAGAAGGGTCTGGAGAAGGGTCACTGCAGAGACTCGCTCACATCCATCCGGCTTTACTCTTGCATGACTTACAACCACCATGACAGATTTCTTTCATTTCCTTTTGCTGCTGTTGTGTTTTCTGACATGCTGCATAGTCAAGAAAAAACTAATACATAGTCGTCATCTAAGGGAAAGTACAGACCTTCTAAATAGGTTTATGCTTTTGTTGTATTCTGTACCACTGCAAATGGGGGTGGTACTTCCAGGGATTCTTTGTTTAATTCCATGAATGAGTTGTCATAAATTAAGGTGCTTCAGGGACATTCATATTTTTTAAATTCTTCCCCAAAACTGAAAAACATTTAGCAAAATGGTTACAAAACCATTTAGCTCTGTAACTTAATATTCCTCTTTTAATTTTAGTGGTGCTCACTGAGATTTCTTTAATACCTTACATTCAGAATATTTTAAATAAGAATGTAAGATGCCCACATGGGGGCTTTTCTGTTTGTTTTTAAAATAGCTATCATCCTCATGATAATGAGGAACAGCATTTATATAGGCAACCTTTTTTTAAAAAAAACTGAATAGAGAGGAGAGTAATTTCTGCTGTCTGTAAGTTGCTAGGCTCAGCTGCTTCATAGCATTGTACTGAATATGAAACACACCCCTGGAGAAGATTCAGACTGCTCCCCTAAAGAAGCAACTGGCAGTTTCTCTTTTTTTTTTTTTTTTTTTTTCCTTTGATTTTAACTTTACAAGCTATGAATCCGTGGACACCTCATACCACCTTATTTCTAATTAAAAGTAGGTAAGTCAAACAGGACACTTGGCTCTGTGCTATAATTCCTGGCAGCTGTGTCCCTTTTGCCATGCCACTTTTCTTCATATATTTCATAGCTGACACTTTGTAACAGGAATGCTTTTGCCTTGAAAAATCAAAAGTAATTGTATATTCCAAAGGCTGCAGAATTTGGATCCACTTTATCTAGATAAGAACTTCATCCTTGTTATTGGTACAGCAAAACAGAAATATGGGTCCTGCCTCAAAAATATATGATTACTTTATTGGGTTTTGTCTTTTTGAGTTTTCAGCTTAAATTCATGGCTGATTGTATTTGGCATCAACAGGTCTTCAGTGTGTTTGTTTAATACAGGCTTAAAATGTTGTGACAATGATGTGTCCAGTATTACAAGAATTGTGTTAATAAAACTGCAGCGCAGTAGCAGTAAAATAAACCACGAGGGAGGAAAACTGGGTATTAATGGGCAATTTCACACTGTTCACTATGACTTTGGCAATTAGCAGTAAAAATGAGATTATTTCACCTGGAAAAGGAGTCTCTTTCCAAACAGTACATTTTACTATTCTCACCCACAGTGCAAGCATTCATGTGTTGGAAACACCCCAATAAGAGCAGACCTTTCTTCTTGCCAAAAATAATTTCTTCCTGTTGGCCATGAGGAAGGGGAGGGAGAAGGAAATTTCTTTTGCTCTGTACCCTCCTGCCTCTGCCTGCCTTCCCCTAAAATGTGTTCTCAGTTGAACCTCTTGTCCTTTGGGACAGAATCCTGCGCCCTGGGCTGCAGAGAGCAGCCAAGGCAAGGAAAGGATGGTCTTTAATGGATCCTCCCTTGCAAAAAACCCCATCTGGCCAAAAATCCCTTCCTGCTGCCTTGGTCAGCTCAGTCTCACGTGAGGCAATGCCATTTTTTTTCTAGAAAGTCTGCTAAGTCCAGAAGAGATTATGAGTCTGGAATGCCTAACCCCTGAAAGAGCAAGAAGTTGGGCAGTTTTGGGGTTCTTTTGAAGTATCAGAAGCAACTAAACTTTGACATGACTTATGCAGCTAGAAGACTGAATTGCTCCATGCTGGGGCTGAGCTGGGGAGGACAGGCTGGGAGGTGAAGTTTGGGGTGTATCTTTGTGCCCCATAGTAAATTGGGATGTTTCCTGAGGAAGAGCTAGACCAGAATCCAAATTTCAGTAGAAAAATTTCAAATGTAAGTTAAAAGTGAGCTTTGTTGGAAGCTTTCAACATTAATTATTTTTTATTGACAGGGAAATAATTCTGCCCCCATAATACAAATGCCAGGAAGAAAAAAAAAAAAATAAAAAGCCTGAAGCCCTGCTGGATACTTTGCCAAATTTTAGTGTATTTAGAATCTTAGTAATAATTTTCTGTTTCCATGTTTGTACATTACTAGAATGGGTTTTTGTAATCTTTTTTCTTAGTACTTAATATTGTATGTATTTTAAATATCGGTGTCTGTAATTGTCTAGGATTGAGAGAGAAGTGAAAAAGTAGTTCTTAGCAAAGATTCATTTATCTTTGATCTTGTGCCCATCTTACAGAGCTGAGCACAACTACCAAGCTGTAATGTGGGGGGAAATTCTGTTATGGAGAAACAAAATCTTACCTCAACTTTTCTTCTCCAGTTTGCAGAAATGCACTAGAGAAAGGCTTGTGAAAGCTTTAAAGCCTTTTAATGATGAAGTTTATTTAAGGGCAAGCAATCTTCGAAATAAACTGAGGAGGTTATTTTGATTTTGTAGGTTTTTCTTCTTCTTTTGCTTTTACAGTGTCTTTCATGATAGAATATCCTCTAAAGAAAAGCATAACATTTTCAAAGTTAGGTAATCATTTGTTCATTGTTAACTGCAGGTCAAAGGACATTATTGTTCTTTATTATTTTAGAAAATCTGTAATTTTACAGAACTTTTCAATGCAAGCAGTTTCTTTCCCTCGCCTCATTCTTTTCCCCTGGATTTCCATTTTAGTGAAACAGCTGGAAATATCTGCCTTGCTCTTTTTACACCACCCCTATTTCTGTACTTTTCTATTGCTGGACTTTACACATCACACAATGTGACTAAGTATCTGTCAGATGCTGTCTGTTATCTCTTTGTCTCCTCAGAGGAAGAAGTATGGGCAGTGAAGTGCTATGTTTTGATTGGGACTTAGGTTTTTTTAATTTGCAGATGTTGGTCTGTATTTCTGTTAACATGTTCAAGGTCATAAAAATGTACTTTGTGCTTCAAGGGAAAAGCAGTCCTTTCCTCATCCAGGATTTCTTGTCTCAGGGCCTAAGAAAACTGTTTCCAGCTCAGGTCACGTTGGCTCAGCCAGCAGAGCCTGTCAGCCATTGGTTTGCACTCTGGAATTGGGGGACAATATTTCACACCTTAGGCCATCAAACGTTCAGAGCAATTATACTTTTCATCTCAATTATTTCTCATGTGGGGAGTGGAAGAGAGATTTCATTATGTGTCTTCGTTATTTTGTGGTACTGCGGAGATGAACTGCAATTCATCAGCAGCAGACAGAGCTTCCCAGGAGGTGATTTTTCAATAAATAAATAAATAAAACCACCAACAGGTTGCTGTAATGTGACTAAAATATTGGGATGAAACAAAACAGAGGTCAAATATCCATTTTATTTTGTAAAAGTGGGATCCGGAAAACCATGCAGAAGGAAAGAGAGCTGATATAGATGACACAGAGAACTCAGAGAAATCAAAATTCATTCACAAAGTATGGAAAAAACTGAATAAATGTGGCATAGCAGCCATAATGTGAGCACATATGCTGCTGCAAGATTTTCAGAGCTCACCGTCTACCAAAAAGTTCTGTTTGTCTTCTGAGACTCACTTTTAAGCTTAGAGCAAGTTTCAAGCACTCTGCTGTCTTGGTAGAAGGTAAGGGGCTGTAAGTAGAAGATGTTCAAGTCCCTTCTAACCCTAAGCATTTTATGATTCTATGTGTCAGGGAGGATATACCAACCTTTAGATGTTGTGAACCATTGTATGGCTGCTATTTCACTGAGTGGTTGTCTGCAGATGTTGAAAACCAATGTTAAATTAGGAATAACCGTTAATGTTTCAGTGACAGTGAAAAATTCAGTGTTTTGCAGCAGATTCAATTTATCAAATTATCACTTTGCCAGCATTCTCTTAAGAAGGACTCAAAACAGTCAGATATTAATCTCATTATTTAATTTTTTTTTTTTTGCGGTACGGTAATACTGTATGGGAGAGACTTGAGGCATCTTATGCCTGCTTCCAGGCATAAGAAGTTGAGAAGTATGTTTCAATGTCTGCCCAAACTGTAACTGATACAACTACTGAGTTGAAAAGGCTGTACTCCCAAGGCTCAGTGAAATTACTTTCTTTTGAATTGCTTGAAATATATCAGTTAAGTGTTTTAGCTAGTTGCTTTGATTGCCTATTTGGATGCTAGAGAGAAGCAGACTGTGATTAGTCTGATTTATTTTAGATGTCTACTCTAAGTCAAGGTCAGTCACATCCCTCGATCTTGCAATTTCCTTTAAAGAAATTCCAAATGAAGAGCTCAAATGCACATTCCAAAGGGCTGGGGAAAAAGTGAAATTTTTTATTCATCTGCAGAAAACGATTTGATGTATTTCTCTTTTGCCGTAGACTGTCATTACATTTGTATTAGTCATAATAGAACATATTGTCACTTGATTTAGATTTCTACCTTTCAGAAGACTTCTGCCAGTGTGTAACTGTAAAGAAACCTGGTCTGGGAGGCTACCATTGATTTTTAAGAAAATGTCAAAGCATCTGTCTGAATTCCTATCTGCACACTTAAAGATAAAAATACTTTTTCTAGCAGTAGTTCTTATTTCTTTGAAAAGCCTTATATCAATTTGAGGTGCAACGAGAACAGGCCTAAACCTTGGGAACTCAATCTTATTCCAGTACTTTTCTTACTGCATTGACAGACATTTTGATGCTTTTCACTTATCTTCTTGCCTAATCTCAGTGCACAAGGAAAAATGCACCATTTTTTGAAGTTTAAGGTCAAGAAAGTGTGTCTCCACTACTCCATGAAATAAGAGTATGATGGTTCTACTGATGAATGCACAGCTGTTCATCTACAATGGAAACAACTGCCAACAGAAAGGCAGAATTTTCCAAGTCAGAAAAATGGACCTCTCATAAACTATAGGCATTATAAACAGTGGATATTTTCACAACTACAGTTAAACCTATTTTTCCTTTCAAAATGAGAAACAGAAGAACAACCCTTGTTTTCTACGAGCATGATTTATAAGCATTTCTTCCTGGAATCCTGCCTCTACTGATGTTTAAATTTGTGACATTGATCTAAATAGAGAGTAGATATAGTAGTAGTAGATATTAGGTAAATTTAATAATGCACATTTCATTGTAGGCATATCTTTGTGATGTCATACAATCAAGAAATATATAGTGGGAATTTTATCTTACAAGGGATTATCACAGACACCTGGCTGTCACAACCAATTATCACCTCTGTTAATGATAAGTAGGGAAAGATCAGGTTTATCATGAAAATGACCTTGAAGCTTCCCTAACTCAGCCCAGTAGAGACAAGAAAATGTCACATTACCTCTTAGCATCTAAGAGGTAATGGTGTCAGGTTTTTGTTACAGGGAGTCTCGCTAGAAGGGAAGAAGTGGGAGAAATGAGAATGAAAAGGACAAGTAGCAAACCAAAGACCTCAACTAAAAGAATTGCTTGGATAAGTTAGTAGGAACTTACATCCCCACTCTCGTTTGAAACAGCAGGGTTTTTATCAGGACAGTTCATGCCCTTACACGTGCCTGTGAGTAGGAAAAGGGCAGCTGTGACAGCTATTTGAGATGACCTTATGTTACACCCTTGTTAAAGCTGATGGCAGTGATTTCAGCAGAGCTGGCATTTTGCTCTGCCTCCGTTGTCCCCTGCTGGTGACACATCACAGGCAGGTGGCAGCTGGAAAGGGTCTCAGTCCGAAGTTAGAAAAGAAGGTAATTAAAAGACACTTACAGTAAATGTTCCATGCAAAAGCAACGTGCAAAACCTATTTAGTGATTATTTTTTCAACAGTTCTGATATTAAATGGGACAGCATAGCAACAAAAAAAAAAAAAACATAAGTTCAAAGTCTGTATTTTGAAATAGTTGTTCTTTCTGAAAATGGAAATATGAAGTTGGTACCACAGGAATTCTATTTAGGCGGGAGGAAATGGTACCATCAGTTATGCCTGCAGTGAATGAAGTGTAATAAACTAGTCATGCTTTCCTAAGCTTGCTTAAAATGGAAAAAAAAGAAAAGGAAAGGATTGAAGTATGTGCTTCAAAAAAGTCATCCATACAAAAATACCAAGTTTACCATTTAGAAGTCATACCCATTTTTACACTAAAAAAGCACCTTCGAGTTGCTGACTTCTCTTTTGTTAAGAAAACTATGTTACAGAGTGTCAAGCTATACTTGATGCACCTAAAATGTTTAGGATACTCTGAATTATCCATTGCAAAAAACGTCAGACACGCACTCTCAGGCATTCACTCTTGTCCCACTTATCCTATTGACAAGCAGAAAAGACATTAAATGGAGTATAAATGATACAGAGCCTCGTGAAGCAAGGAAACCTGACTTGATGCTCTGCTTAGCTGACAGAAAACCAAATACTTGACAGCAGTCACAGCAGCAAACATGGCTGTTAAAATTTTTAAAGGATTGCCTAGTAGAAGCAGAAATACACTTCCAAATCTACTCTGAGCTACACGTACAGCATATGTGAAATACACACCAAAATCTGAAAAAGAACCCTTTAATCTGCCCAAAACTAAATGCTCTCTTTCAGTTCAGTTGTTTTCTGATGTATACAGGAGATGTTGCAAGTCTCAGATTTGTTCGGAAACAATTTCTCTGTGACTGTTGAGAAACAAATCCTATGCCATATCCTAAAGAGCTGAATATGCTTCTCATTTTCCCATTTGTGTTATTTTCATGTTTCAAAAAGCATCTTAGAGCTCAATAGTTATATATCAAATAAATGAATGTCTGGGTGATAAGTTATCACTCATCAAGGCATTCTGAAGTGATTATTGCAGATCAATTAGGAAGAAAAAATTTCAGTGGGGAAGATATGATGACAAAGTGCAAGGATTTTCTGCATTTCTACAGAAATATACAAAGTATTTTTAAAAATTAAAATCCATCAGTAAATTATGAAGTAAAAGCATACGGCCTCAGAGAATACTCTGTAGGTCTTCTCTGTGTTCTGTCTTTTTTTTATTTTTAATTTTATTTATTTATTTATTATTTTTTTGCTTGCTCCATTTCATAATGTTATTCTGAGTTGATTTGAGTAACTGTGTGTGGTAACTCCACTACTGAGATTATTTGTCTTTTCAGAATTTCTCAGATAATGTACCTTGGTTTATCCTTGCTCCTTTCTTTGGATCCACCAAAAGGATGTTTCCAAAATATCTCCGGCTCTTCTCTGATATGGAAGAGGAGTGGATAGGAAAGCTGATGACTCAGAGCAAGTTGAAGTGGAGAGGAATGAAAGCTGCTCTTTGATCCCCAATGTTGTGGTGCATTCATGTTAGGGAGCCATCCCTATAGAAGGTTGGTGCCTGTGTGGTTTAGCAGAGGAGTAAGGTTGGGTCTCTTCCCAGCCTATGCATCATCAATATCATTTCAAATCTACAGTGTTGTGATAACAGATGCAGCCTGCTCAGACAGAACTCTGTGGTGTGATATTAGTATCATCTGAGATCTCAAATAAAATCTAAAAAATACCTTTAGGAATTTTTTTGTTTGTTTCTTTGGTTTTTTTTATAACCTCACTCATCAGTTCCAGAGACTTCACGAGGAGCACTCATAGGGAGTGCTTAGAGAAATTGTGTCATTGGAATTCTTATTGTTTTTTTCTGAACTTCTAAAATGATCCAGGGAAGGGTTCTAAAGGGTTCCATGTAAAATTGATTCCATCTTTATTTGTTTTTTCATTTCTTTTAATCTTGTTGATCTAACTGGTTGTTATAGGTCAGTGATAGAGAAATGGGGAAGCTGATACCTGTGATATTTTAAAAGCATATCTGAGGGGAAATTCTGTTCATATTCTGCTCCATATTTATTTGTTGCTATATTTCCTACCACAAGTTTATTGTTTGCGTAGTAAAGCGTGTGCTGCTCTTTACTGTTTCATGTACATTTCTGTGAAAGATATTAAGTATTGATATTGCAGATCTGGTAGCTCCCATACTTCACTGCCTATGAAACAAACTGAGGATAAAAGAGCCCAAGGTTACCCACACACGTACATCACACAGGAAATGTGTTTAATCTCACAAGATGTGGTATAAGAGATAACATTTATGCATTTAGACTGATGCAAGGTGAATAATTCTTAGCTAGCAATGAAGTATGTAGCAGTTGTCACTCCATGTTCAGAGGTTGGGGTCATATTATTGAGGGTGTCTTGGTTTTTATGCAAGGCTTTTGCAAAATCTTTTGCAACAGCCAAACATGAGCTTCCTGCGCTTCTGTTCGTTAATTCACACAACATACCATTTACTGGGCTTTTAATGCTTGTACAGCATTTTGATATCAGAGTTTCAAGTGAAATTTGCTGTATCTTTACAAGACACTGATTTGTTTGCATGAACTGGTCCTGGAGCACCTGAGTACAACCAAAGAGATGTATCACAAGGGGAAGCAGAATCCGGTCTGAGGGCACTGGCTGCTATCTTAATAGTACCAGTGATCTGTAGAGGGCATAAATTAGTCTCATACTCTACTCAGTTCACAATAACTGGTTTTGTTGACACATTGTTATTAAGATTTTCTGGGATTCAGTTGTTCTTGTGGTTCTAAAACAGACAAGAGAGTATTTAGTAATGGCAGGTGTTAGCAAACTATCATTACTAAGCTCCCTCAGAAACAATTTATGATCTATTTTATAGATCCTACCATGCTCATGAATCTAAGCTTCATTCCTGGAGCAATTGATCAAACTAAGCCTTGTAAAGGCAGTAACAAGGCAGAGGGAGGGGATGGTTTTTAGAAGATCCTTTAAGCAAGTGAGAAAATGAGGAGAAAGCAACAGGATGGCATTATGCTGGTTAGTAAACCCAACTGATCAATAACCTTATTAGCAAAAGCTAAAATGTCCCACTCAAGGAGCCTTTTGTATAAACACCGTTGTAAGTGGACAAGTGTGGAAATGGGAGATTGGCATGCATAAGGGAAGCAGACACAATGTTTGGGATTTCAGGCCATTCATTATTTACAAAATGCTTGTGACTGGCAGTGTTAATTACTTCACTTCTAAAGAAAGTGGAGGGCTTATTCTGCTTTTCAGGTTGGAAGATCTTGACTACGCAGCATTATTTATCTGTTTGCAAGGAAGCAAACTTAGTTGATCTCCTTATTTTATTTAAAAGCTGAAATCATTACAAACTGATGAAGCAATAGTTGAGGTAAATCATGGCTGTTGGGGAGCTGCAGGAAAAAAAAACAAAAACACTCAAAGCCCCTGCCACAGCCACTCTTGTGACTGGAAGGAGCTGAGGCTCCTGCTGCTCCCAAGGGAATTCACACCACAGGGCAAGGAGCTGGCTGGGATCAGACCAGTGGCCTCTGCCAGAGCAAGACAAAGAAAGAAGGAGAAAGAACGTGTTGCAGTTGTTTGACAGCCGCTGGTAAATTATGCCTCTTACCTGTAAAGTCTCTAAATCCCCTTTCAGCATCTCACAAAGAACAATAATTGTTTATTGATCTAAACGTTAACAATGTATGGCTTGTTCTTCAATAAAGTCTAGAAATGTAACTCAAGGGCAATAACTGCTTTGGATAAACAACAGACTTGATGGATGTGTGGCTTTTTTTTTTTTTCTTTTCTTTTTCTAAACTATGAGCCTACTGTTGAAGCATTTTGTTGTTATCATGATGTAATCCTTGTACACACCTGTACTTGTATGGGTTTCAGTCTGTCTTTCAAAGAGGCATTTTTCTTAGCAGTGTTTAATACTTCCCTATAAATGGCTGTTTTAAAGCACATAAAAATGCAGAATTCTGTTTCAAATAGTTCTTTTTACCTTCCTGCAGCATCTGTGCTTTGTCAGCCGCTCAGATGTTATATAGAAAAATAAAAAGCAAAGTGATACGAGATAAAACACTTGGCAGCATAAACATCAGTGGAGGAATTTTCCATACACTACCAGCATTGTGTGTGAACTAGGTGGGCACACAGGAACAGAATGTGTTTCTCAGATGACAACGAGTCAAACTTCTAGAGGAGAGCAATAATATGGAAGTTTGTACTTGTATATTTTTAGTGGATTTTTAAATGAGTCTATTCTGCTTCATTTCAAAATAGAGTGGTGAGTTTAAAATGAAAGTGATTTGATGGCTGCCTAGCAGAGCACCAGGCAAGGGTTCGCCCTGGCCTTTGATAATGACACCGACAGCAGGAGGCTCTAACCAAGTTATCATATAAAACTCAATCTCATGCAGAATGAGTACAACAAAGTTTCCAGATGCAGAGCTTTCTCCAACCTGGTAGATTTGGACCGCTGATAAACGATAGGGTATCGTAGCAACAATTAGCTACTTATCTTCAAATCTTGAAAATGGAGGTTGGAAGCTAAGTAGCCACATAAAGCTGAACACTTCTGGGACAGGTCTTGGGTCCAAGCTAGGCAGAAATGACAGAAAATCATTGAGAACTGAAGACGTTAAAAGGTCAGAAATAAATTGTGATCCAGCCCTGTTTGACCAGTTTATCAGTTGGTATTTTGGTCTCCTTTTAAGAATAACACGACATTTTCCCTTCTCTGAAGCTGTTTGCGTTGGCATTAAGGATTTACCTACCATCTAAATATGTCATCTTATTTAGATGTGTTTTATACTCAAGAGGGGTCATGTTGGAGGAAACTTTGATTCAGGGAAACTTTTAGTGGAAGTATCAGTGAAAATGTAAGAAATGAGTGGCAGAGGACTGGGAAGATGTGGCTGCCTGACATAGTCACACTACAACACTACAGTACGTGCTGGAAATTCCACCTCGCAACCCAATGAGTGAAATTCTGGTCACAAATAAGCTAAAAGTGAAGCTCTTCTTGATTTCCGTGGAATCTCAGATCTTTAGCCTATATAACTTTACAACTCAGCAGATAAAGTAGATTTATTGTAGCAAATACTGTAAATTAAAATATAACTAATTTTTATGGATGCTCTTTTTAAATAATTCATATTTATCTTTTAGATTTTGTTCTTTCTGGGGAATTTCAATCACTAAAATATTTCCTCTGCCTTTATCTACCATATTTCAAATTTCTCAGAGGCCAATTCTGGAAATGTAAGATTTTCCTAGAAAATTTAGACCATTCCTATGAGTTTGGAAATAATAATTCCCTTTGCTGCTATAGTCTATGAGGTTCTTGGAGCTGCAGTATTTTTTGCTAAGTCATTGGGATCTTGATCTAGATATAACAATATTTGTTTTGATATCCACATCATGGTCTGTAATCCGTGGTTCTCCTTAGCTCCCATTTCCAGATCCCAACAAGGAATTTAGGTCCTAGGCTTGTTCTGCTTGCTCAGTCATGCTGGTAGCTGAGCGTGATGCCCTTCAAGGGCCTCAACAGTCTCTTATAAGAAAAGATTCTTGTGCCAACATACTCTCAATAGAGAAGCCAAAACTCAGACTTTAGCAGAGATCAAAACTTTCTCTGCTGCTTGAAGATAAGTTCTTGCTGTCTTTTATTTGAAAGGTTCTTACCAGAAAAGCTCAGTCTCCCTTCTCAGGCAAAACTTTTTTTTTCCGGATGCTTCAGTTGCATTAGGTACCTAGATGGATTTATATGGAGACAGCTGCTGGATATAAAATAAAGTTAAGATGGATTTTTTTCATCATTATTTCCTCTATTCCAGCTATTTGCTACACTGTTTATTGTGCCTTTTTTTTTTCTTTTCCTGAGGCTGGAAACTGCTTTTGGCTTCATATTTTGACTCAATTAAAATGGCGTTTTGTTCTTCTTATTGTGCCTACTTTGAAAAGAGTTCCGACAAGAAACTTCTTTCCATGTGATTTTGTTAAATTTTAAGATTATGTTGCTCTGAAAATTCTTGGACTGAAAATTATTTAAGAGAAAGAGCAGAGAAGAAAACACAATGAATGACTTCACTGAATGGAGTAGAACTGTTGCTGGGAATCCTGCAAGTGTGTTTCAAGGATACCACCCTTTCTTCTAGGTGAACAATTTCCCAAACCGTGCCAACCGAAATGAATAATTGTATTTTACTGGCAAAACAAGTATTAGGAAAACTAAGCTGAAGATGCAAAGAACAGCAAAATAGAGAGGAAACTCAGTTGTCTGATTCTTTTGTTCTGATTGATTTTAATTACTCTATTCTTGTTTTTTTAAAAATCTTAACACTGCTTTTTGAATGTATGGCTCCTTCCCTAGTGAATTATATTTTATATCTGATGAATTTGGTGGTTGCTTTGGTTGATAGGTAATTGTGCACATTAACACATGTGCCATCATTTCTCCAGATGCTCTGAGCCACCAACAGGCAAAATATTTAATGCAGAGCATTACAGAGTTTAGAGGGAAATGCAGGGAGGGAGTTTAGAGGGAAATACTTTTTGGAGCACCCTAAATCTATTCTCTTTGGTTTTGTGCCTCCTGAAATACATGCTGCAGTCTCTTTTAAATCATCTCCAGGAAATGTATTGAGATATATTGGCCATGTCACTGTGTGTTGTGTGGATCTGGGAGTGATTTAGAGGGCCAGTTCTATTTTTTGGGTAAAAGCTTGTAATTTATACTCCCCTACAGATAGTTGTGGTAACGGGCACTTTACTACGTTAAGGTTTCTACATGCTTTTCCTTCAGTTATGTGCATTAGGACTTGAGCATGATTCCTCTGGAATATTTGTGATCAATATTTTTATTTTTAAGTCAACTGGCAAGTGCAAACTCTTAAACAGCCAGCTATAATTCATCTCTTTTATTGCTTTCTAATCACAAAGGAAATTAGTGAACTTGTCTTCAAGGGCACAAATACTGCATTTGTTGTGGTTCTTTGTCCCCTTACAGCTTGTCAATGTGATTGGCTGCCGTAATGGAATTCTTTGCTAGCTTTGACCCATTAAGAAATTCAGTACTTGCTGGAACCCAGCATGGGCCAAAATCTTTCAGTATTTAGGATGGATGAAGGGTAAATGTTTTGTAGGTATTCAGAAGAGGATCTGCAAACACTTTGTTAATATTATTTTTAGGTTTGCTTTGCTTTGTTTGTTTGTTTTTTTTTTCTTTTTTCTTTTTTTTTTGCTAGTCTTGTATGTTTCTGTGTAGATAAGTTTCAAGTTGACCTGGCAGTGCTTGGCATTTCTATATTTACTGTCTAGATAACTGTCTTATAAACCAGTTGTTGATGATTCTGCTTTTGTATCTCAAGTCAATATGGGATTCTTTATTTCCTGTAATGGACCTTACTCTGTAGAGCTTAGTGTCAACTGACATTCATTCTGATTTATCCCAGAATATCCTTAAATGCCCCAAGGTGTGAAGTGACTACAGCAAATGGGCAAAAACAATTCTTTAATGACTGCAGATATCTTTTGTCTGCCTACTTCTGATATAAAGACAGGAAGGAGGACTCTAAGTTTACATGATTATTTTGAGGGTTGATGTCTGGGATAAAATGTTTCTCTTTGTTACACTCCAGAAAATGATTTCATTCTGTCTTCTGTGTTGCCATTGTCCCTCTTCTCACTTCTGAGACTCTGTAGCAAAGGAGTCATCATATCTAAGAGGATTAATTTCAGGGAATATCTTTGAGCAGTATCTAATGCTGGAGATTATCCAAATTCTAACACATTGCTACTGTACACATGTGAACTGAGATTCTTGAAGCTTGAAACTTAGCAGAATAGGAGGATATTCTTTTGGAGAATAATTTGAATACTCTCATATGAGGTTGAAACCTTTGTCAAAATTAATTTATTTCTTGGAAGAAGCAGAAATATGTTAAGTGACATAGGAAAGAGAAATAAAAAATTAAAGAAAAAAGCTGAGCCTTGGGGCTAAAATATCTTATAACTACAGTCAGCTGAAGAGAGAGTCCTGTCACAGGAAGTAACTCTTAGATTCTACTTCTAGCTGCTCTTGTCAGCTCTGCTTACAATACATGTAATATATGAATGAACACTTAGTTGGTGAAGTGAACATCTTATAAATACCCATTTTTTTAAAAACCTGAGCCTACCTTGAGGATGAAGTTTGCAAATTAAAAGGAATATTGAGGCCTGTGTCCTGCAATTCCTTTGGCACGTTCATTGTTTTATGACGGAAGATTACAAGCTGAATGAAGAATATTGTCGCTGGTTTTGAGTAGCATTAAAATGTTCTTTGCTGTCATTTTGCTAAGCTATTCCAAAATTTCTTTCTTTGTCCTCCTGCATTGCTGTGATACTGTTTCTTACACTCGGCTCATCATTTGTGCACAGGTCTTTGTGGTAAAAATTAATTTAATAGTTTACTGCATGTGAAGGAAGTATGAGGAAAATTTCAAGCAAAAGGAAATTCAAAGTGCTACCCCTGCACAAGAATAAGCTGAAACACAAAGAAAGGCAGAGGGCTGGCTGGATGAAAATCAGATGGTCAGAAGAGGATCTGGGGTCGCTGGTGAGCACCAAGTTTGCCATATCCTGACAGTGCTCTCTTGCAGCAAAGGCCAGCAGCTTCCTGAGCTGCATGAGGCAGAGCATTGCCAGCAGGTCAAGAGAGGTGATGCTTTCCCTGTGGGGAGCAAAAGCAACAAGCCATGGGGTAGATGCAGACATCCAGGTCTTTAGCAAAATACCAACAGATGACTTTGCAGCACTGCTCACTGTAGCTGGATGGATCAGGTTGCTCATATTCTTCACCTGCATAGGTTTTGCTGGAGTCTGCTCTCAAGCAGATGGTATGGCCAAGTTCTCATCATCAAGCACAGCAAACTCACTCCAGGATACTTTTGCCAAGGACAGAAGAATGGAGTCCCACAATCTTTTATGAACAAAAGGCTTTTATTTCTTCTTTTTCCACTTTGTTGATGTGGCAACCTGCTAGTTCCTACCACTGAGAGTACAGGCATTTTCTTTTGTGTCTCAATTACAGCACCTAGCAGCCCTTCTTACAGCAGAAGGGTTTTTCGAGCTGAATTTTTTGTTAGCTAGGAGTGATAAAAGCATCAGTACTAAATACATTGATCTTAAGGTATTCAAATAATGAGCTGTGACTCCAGAAATAAGAAAGATGGTTCTTTACCCATTTGAGGTTCAAGAAGCTGAAATTCAATTCATCAAGCTATGATGGTCAAGTGATGTAAACCTGTGTAGAAGCAGAAAGGGCATGCACCCTAGGGCTGTGAAGTCACATGGTTTTAAATACATCCTTCCTTTTTAAGTCACTTTGTGCCTGTGACCAGATAGCAAAGAGTGCATAGAATATGTGACTATGTCCAAAAGCAGAAGTTGGAATTTCTTGTTTAACTGTATCCATATACAGAGAGAGAGGGGTTATTCAAATTTACATCTTATTCTAATGAATTATGTAGAGTTGAAGGTTTGGGGTTTTTTTTCCAATTTTCATATAAACTACCTTTAATATCCTTGCTGATGGTTCTGTTGATGAAAACATAAGGAAAGGGGAAAGGTGAAACTATGCTGCCGGTTGTACAGCATCGCTATTATTTAATTCTACAGCACTGCTGTGAAGTAGCTGTGGAGGATCTGGCTCGCAGATTAAAGTATGTTCTTTCTTGTTGTGTCATCTTCTCATAAGAATTCACTCCCTGAATGCTTTACTTGTGCATGTAATGTACTTAGAGAGGTAATTGCAATGGCAAAAAATGGGTTAGGAGCAAGAGGAATAAACAGAGATTTTGCCTGAGATATAATGTTAAAATGGACAAGAAGGCAATGGATTATTGAAGAACAGAGGAAGTGAAAGACCTGTCCTAATTCCTACTCTTATTTAAGAAGTAGAAGAAACTTAACTATTTTTGTATGGGGGCTGTTAAATATGATACAGATTTGCTGTGGTAAAGGTGATAAAAGATTTTTTTTTTCCCCCATCTCTGATATATCTTTGACTAAATAATGAAGAAAGAATTGCAAATGATAGAGATGGAGATACAGAAACACCGGGCCAAATTCAAGCAAATATTAATCCCCATCTGGCATAATTTATTCTGTATCTTTTAATAAATTTGAGATTCTGATCGACTAGATCTCAGGTCAAAGCTGTGCAAATAAATTTTTACTTTATATTTTAATATCAGGTGTATCTGAAGGTTTGTTAACTTGCAATTTATTGTTCATCCACTGGTTATCCCTGTAACTTTTCATATGATGGTTCATCCTATACAAAGGAGACTAAGTAGGACTGCACAGAATGGAATCTTGATTCTTGGTGGTTTTTGGAGCAAGTTTCTTCTGCCTAAAATAAGCTGTATTGACAGCACTATAACTGTGCTTGCTCTTAACATTTGATTTTTAAAAATATTTAATTATGAACCATTGCAAATGACCAGCCTTTATCTGTGTGGCTGTGTATGTACCTATATGTAGAAACAGGGAGATGTAAAAAACAGTATTAGTTATAAAGCTATACAGAATATAACCAAAACTTAATTGTCATGTAACTTTCTTCTTGCAAAACCTATATAGAATCCCATGGGCTTGCTTGGAAGTCTCTTTGGATATACATGTTCAGCTGTGCAGGTCATATTTCTTGGCTGGAGTAATCTAATGAGATGACTCACTTCCTCAGATAAAGTCATCTTTAGATGACTTTAGATTAAAAAAGAAAGGAAAAAAAACCCAAATCTTTGTAAGATGACTTTTCCCTTTACATTTGAAATCTCATTAATATCTTTTCCCTTTTTTTCTCCCATCTAATTCTTCTTTCTTGCCCTTTCTGGCAGTGACCATATCTGTGAGCTTACTGCATAAGCAGCGCTCGTTATTTGCTTATTCAAGTATTTCAGGTTATTTAATTTCAGATTTTTGAACTAGGGAGAGACAAGATGCATCCCAGTTCTCCAGGTGATGCTTAAAAGAGCTCAGAATTTTATAGTTCACTAGTTAAGATATCATTCTGAGGTTAAGCTAATGACATTTTTTATACCTTATTAGCTATCTGATGGTGCACTAACAAAAATATATTAAACTTTATTTAAAAAAAAAGATAACTAATGCAATCAAATGAAACATCAGTTAATACTGAAAGCCCCAAGCAGTATTGCAGAGCTGCATTCTAAGTTTGCATGTAATATATTACGAAAAAATAACATGTTTATGATCCAGTGTTCCTGTAATTTTCTTTAACTCTAAGTGATTTTTTTCATTTTCTCTTCTCATCTGTTGTATCGTGAATGGGTTAAAAAGCAGAATATGTGTTCCCAGACATGATTTCTTGTCCTCAGTAAGGAAATCAAATATACAGAGGAGAAAAAAAAAAAATAAATACAAAACCTTCAAGTATTACATCAGTTAAAAACCAACAGCTATTCTGGGGTCTCTGGAACACCAGGGAGCAACAGGATAAATGCAAAATTTTATCCAAAATTTTGTCTTGTGGGATCCATCCCTGTTGATCTGCTTTAGTCTGACTGCATCTTTTCCCCAGTACAAGTCCTGAGTGATGCAAATATCCCTTTTCTCTTGGTTAGAGACGTCTATTTATCTTGTATTAATGCCTAAGGGTTCAAACTTTACTGCTGCATCATGTTCTGTACAATTATCGTAAAAAAGCATAGAAAGAAAAACATTTCTGTTCTGCAGAGCTTCCAATTTAGATACTGTGAGAGGTAATTGATATTTCAAAGGAAGGAAGGAAGAGTAAGTTGGGAGTTAATTCTGAAAAAGAAGTAATTTTCATCTGGGGCAGTAGCATGTAATCTGCTTCATACCTTTGAGGTGTTCACAGGTCTAAGAAGGGAAAAGGGTGAAAAGCACCACGTGCAGCTCCATCTTAATTCTCAGCAAAACAGAAGTAGGATAGTAGAATCGTGAATATGGTTGTATGCATTAAAAAAAATGGTGCTGCTGTTCTCCTTCACATTATTCAGATAGTCACTTTTACCATCCAGCCTTCAGCACTGCTGACGAGAATAGCTATGAAATGGAAAACTCATAAAATATCTTATGCTCAGAAAGAAGCTTGCTGAGATAAATAAATGAGAGAGTTGATGCCAGAAGTCTATGAGCCAAAACAGTTATTCTGGCAGAAAAATTTGAGCAGATAGAAGTGAAGACATATGGCATTTAGGCCACAGGGGTGGAAACTGCAGCAGCTGAGACACATGGGAATGGAGACTTGGATGAAAACTCATTTCTCCTCTCATTCCAGACAGCTCAAGTGCCTGAAGAACCCTCAAGATCTAGATTATATTGCATGAGATTATATGGATGGTCAGCTAAAAGAAGATTACAAATTTTGTAACTCTATTGGAGAAAAGTTAAAGTTTTCCTGAGTCTGGGACTAGACTAACAGAAAGATATCTAGGGAAGGAAAAATGAGAGGGCTCTGTTTGAAATGTGCTGAGGCTGGAAGAGAGCTGGGCAATAACAAGAAAATATTAGAAAATAAGGCCAGGTTAGGTATAGAGAAAAGAAGGAATTCACAGTCACCTGGATTTTCCTTTAGGAAATATTGCATTAATAAAATATAAAGTGTATGTCTACTCCATAGTTTCAAGATTTTCCCAAATGTCCCTGGTTACCATGGAGATGAGAGCATAAGGACTGAAAAATAGTTTGTCGAAATTTAAAATTCTGCTCTATAATACTAATCGTGGGTTTTGCCTAAAGTGTGGCGACTCTTTGGGTCAGAAGAAGAGCAGCTTTTGCTTTCAGAAAGAGTTTGACAGTGTCGGGGAAAGTATTTTCACTGGTAGTTACAAACAGCTAAATTCAATGAATATCTTCTTTCTTCCTGAGAGGAGAAATTGTAAGAAATGTGAGTGGAGCTGGTGAGGTTCACCTCCTTTTCCCAAGGTGAGATGCTCTGACACATGGAGCAGTGTCAGCCAGGCAGGACAAAACACACTGCAAGCCACTAACTGCAGAAAAAGCTCCCGCGCCCGTGCTCAGCCCAGCGATCGGGATCTGTTCCCCGTGCGCGCATTACATAATCCCGCACATCGCGGGGCTGCGAGCGCCGGGAGAAAGGGGATTGCTGAGTGAGGATAAAACCCAGCCCTCACATTTGTATGGCCAGCACAAAGCCAGAAAAACCTGTTTCTGAAGCTATGAGTATGAGTCTTCTGGTAATTTCTAAAATATGCCCAGAAAGCTTGCTGCTTTGAAAGAAAAGTGCAGTTCAGGAAATTTCAGAAGGGGAAAAATAATACCATTGCATTTGCTATTACTCCTCTGTTTCCTTCATTTTCTCAATATACTGAAAATTGAAGACAAGCTTACGATATGTACATGAAAAGCAAACTTTCCCTATGATGGATGATAGCAGGACAAGGTCAATAGCAGAAATGATTTAAGCATTTGCTAATATCTGTTGCATTATTCCACTGCAAAAATCTGCAAGGCAAAAGCACGCTAATCAATACTGAGCCACATTATTCTGCTTATGTCTCTCTGTTCATAACAAGAAATCTTTCTGGAAATTCCGAATTTGACATTCTTTCCACCACTTCAGTTGGCTATGATTTCATGTTTGCTTGAAAGATGCTTAAGAAGTGCTTATAGGTATTTAGGAGTAACCAAACCATTCTACGAGCTTTGAAACAGAATAAAATGTAGATTATTAAAGCTCAGAAAAAATTACAATAATTTACATTGTATTACCTTAACACCTGTATAAGAAAAACAGTATACATTTTTTCATTTTTTAAAAAAAGATAAATACTCCCTAGTTAAAAGAGAAGAGTTTATATAAAATGATTGGCTTGAACATACTGATATAACAGTAACAAACACTAGCAAAACATGCTCCCTTTGGGACAGTATCACTGTCATGAAGAGATATAAATACATGTTAGGAAGGAAGGGAAAGTGGAAGGAACAAAGAGAAAGATGTAAAATAAAAGCATATTTACATATTTCATAACTATAGCTACCTCCTCCAGCGAAGCAAAGAGGGAGAGGTGGTATGAACAATATTTTCCTGATGAAATCTTATTGCCAGGAAGAGACTCTTGATGTAACACAAGCTCCCTATAGTGTACATTTTTTATTCTACAGCCTGTTTACTATAGCACAGTGCTCATCATAATTGCATTAATAGGTTTTGGTTTCCTGGAGTGATCAAATGTGTCTTGGCAGGAATTACACGGGCAAGTGGGTCCAGGCAGCATCATCTGTGACTCTTTCCATGTTCCCATAGCACAGCCCTCCCCTGGCCAGGAGTAACCAGGCCATGGGGCATAAATTGTTTGGGCCCATAGGTCTGGGAAGAACCCCCTATGAACTGGTAACTTCCTAGAAATCAAATCCGCCAACTTAGGACTTCTTTGCCCTATTGCTTCAGCAGTTCAAAAATTATTGCACCACTGTGAAATTCCTTTAATAAAGATTTCATAAATATTTAATGCATATTAGGCCTTAAATAGAAAATATTTATAAGGAATAAATGGTGTTCAATTAAGACGCATAATTTCCAGTAACTTCTCTTTTTTATTAATATTTAGAGAATTTCTTGTGACTCTTTTTAGCAGACCATTCTGCTTAGGGATGCTGCTTCAATGGTGCTTCATTCTTGGCCTTGTCATTTAAGTTCCTCATTTAATTAAATATAAAAAATTCTATCAGTTTGATGTTCTAGTTTCTCATTGTTTTAAATTAAAATGGGAAAATATATCCCTTTGTATACCACTGAATATTTGAACCATTTAAACAACTTTAAAGAAATCTTTTTACCAAAGTTTCTTTTTCTGTGTTCTTCCATCAGATAAAGGGAAAAGAGAAGTAAGATGAACTTCCTTGAACTAAATCTTGAATCTATAAGAAATATAATGATCAATAATAAAATCTGCTTTGCCAAGGCATCTCTAGGTTTTGCTTTCCTCTAAATTAACCCAGCCCACCAATTTCAGTGGGTTTTTTTCTGCTTTCACTGTTTATGGCACAGATTGCTCTTGTGATAAGTTACACAGTTTAAAGGACTTTTGCTTTTTCCCAGTTGTGGCTACTGCTCTTGGGTTATATGAAACTCTCCATTCCTGGCAGTAAGAGCATTGTATCTCAGCAGTGCCTGCTGCCTCCAAGTGGGAAGCCTTGGTTTAAGTCCTGTAAAAGCAAAGAAAGAGTGGTGTTAACTTCCTGGAGACTCCGGTCAGAACCTGTGAGAACACCGAATCTGTTTGCCCACAGACTGCTCAGAAACCCCTGTCACAGAGGCTAGTTGCAGTTTTTAATCTATTTCCATTCAGAGCTTTAAGAAATCAAGCCTGAAAGGCAGAAACTACCTCCTGTTCAAAGAAGTACTAAAATGATCAACTTCTGTCAAGTAATCTTGCACTAGGTCAGAATCCCTCAGGGAAATATTTACATTTTGCCAGTGTACTCAGAGGAACAGCTCCAGGGATCTGGAGATATTCTTGCATATATATTTTAATTTTTTATTTTTTAACTGCAGGAAACAGTGCTGCCAGCACTGAAGGTAGTGCTTTAATCATAGGATTGCTAGAGGCTGCAGTACCCTATCTGCTCAGAAATCAATATCTGTACTCTCAGTTATATTAGAGAAATGTTTACTCCTCTACCTGACCAAGATATTAATTTCTATATGCTGTGTTTCTGATTTCTTCTTTTTTTTTTTTTATTTAAGCTTATGATTTGTGGGCAAAGTAGCCTAATTTATTTTGAAATCCTTTAATACTGCCCAATTTTCCCAGGGACTGGTTATTTTGTGTGTATATAGCACCATTCACATACACCGAGATGCTCGGCAAAGGATTTGGAATGCTCTGTATGTAGGAAGTGATGCTCTCTGCTAAAACACAGCCATCAGCAGGGCAGGGTGTAGTAGCAACCTTTGTGCTGCTGGTGCTACTGATTTCAGCTCGGGAGGCGAACAGGAGAATTCAGCTGGTGCATCAGGGGAATTTAAGCAGGTGAAATGCAATTACCTGTATTGGAATATGATCGGGATAGCCACGCTAAACCCCAGTGGTGAAAAGCACTGTGGGATTTTTAATGACCATGAGTCAGAGAACGTTTTATTTCTCATCCCGAGGACAAAACATCTGTTAGCAGAGTGCCTGCTGCCACTCACTGAAATGTTGGTTTACTATGGACCCATAGGGAGCTGTGTCACCTCCTGTGCAAGTCACCACTGCCACATCTGCTCCCTGCAGAGGGGAGGGGACATGCAGGTGAGAGAAAAGTGCAGAGATTTGTGGCTGCCACGGGCAGTCTGTGGCAGGACACAGGGCTGAGTGGGATGGCAGGGGCTGCTCCAGTGTGATTTTGGTAATGGCTGCACATATTTCCTGGAGGGAGCTGTCCCCAGAGGATTCCCATGATCCTGACCTACCTCCACTTCGTTTTCTTAATGAGAACAGATGAGATCACGGCTCAAGGTGCTTGGTTACAAAAAGCACATTAAACATGTCAGGGCAGGTGATTCTCCCACTATAAAAATTGACAGTGTGGGATTAGCTGGTGCTGCGTTGGAAATCTATTAACATTTGAAGCAGTTTGAATTAGAAGTCTTGATAGAATTACAATTACTTTCCTTCTCCTCTGTGAATTTTGTTGCTATCTTTGTGTAATCTGTAATGAGAAGACTTATAAACCAAGGAAGATGTTTTCCAAAGTCTTACGTGGAGCCATATTTCTCTGTCAGATTTACAAGCCTGTATGGATAAGGGAGTAGGAGAAAATAGACTGAGAAAAGTAAAGCCAGTGGGTTTCTGCTTATCAAGTCTGACAGCACACACCAAAGCAGGGACGTGGGTAAGTGGGGAGGCATAAAGGTCACAGCCTTGGGAACAGACAGGCATTGGTGATGTTCAGAATTACCCAGGACATGGGTAAGAGTATCCTGCTTTCTATATGCTCAGTGCAAGGTGATGCAGATAGAATAAAAAGAGAAGGAACTGTCTCAGTCAAGGAGTTGGATTCATGTAACTTTTTCTGACTAGGATTCTGTTTCCTTTTGTGTTCAAACTGACAGACAGGAATTAGCAATGTGTGCTAGTGCCAGAGCTTGAGGACATGTAATGATTTCCTCATAACTGCATCTAAAAAGTTAGGAACCTGCAATCTTCTTCACTCCTCTGGTGACTTCTAGACAGCTTTATAGCAGCAAAGTGAAAGAAAAATTCTAGTGATGATTTTAACTAGATGTGAATGGAGTGGTGCCAGAATTAGTGCCGCATGAGAGGAGGTGAAGGCAGGAAAACAGGAGGTGGACAAGTGAAGCCACCTGGTTGAGGAGCTTAGAATGGAAACCTGGGAGAGAGTTCTGAATTACGCATCGGCCTGCTGGGCAGCCACAGAAAACCAAAAAAAGAAGAAGAAAAAGATGACTAACATAATCTGGGGGAAAAGCGAGTGGCTTGTCAAAAATGTAACCCCTGGTCCTTTCATCCCAATGAGAGAAGGGTTGTCAAAGGATGTCATGTGGTGATCTGTGGATAAATTGTGAGCTGGAAGAAAACAAAAAGGACCTAAGAAATGGTCTCAGGATTTTCACATAAAAATAGTGAAATAAAAAGCACATTATGGAAAAAGGTTGCCTGCTGTATGGACACAGATATGTTATTGCATATTTTTCCCTGGACCAGAGTTTGCTTTAAATTGATGGGGGCAAAAGAGAGATGACCATTACACACAAGCTGCAAGAAAGAGAAACACTATTAGATAATTATGCATTATTTATAAAAATAGCATATGTTTCTCCTACTGTATTTTAGATCTCTTATAGAAACTTGGAGGCATCTTAGATTTCATTTTCATCAGTCCTACTGTTTATTTTTTTAACATCAGAATATTTTAGGTCAAAATGTAAAGCTATTCTTTCTGGAAGTCAACCTTTGTGTGTCTCAAATAACTCACCTTTGGGTTTAATTTATATTTTGATCCTTACACAAGTACAGTCCCTATATACTCAAGTAAGTCCCTCTTTTGAATAATTTCTGTCTTCTGCTGGTGGAACATTTCAAAATATTCCACATTATTTTTGTCTTCTATGTCTTGATCTTCATCTATGGATGTTAAAATATCGCTTCACATTATCTACTCACCATAATTTCAGTTCTTCCCCTGGCACAGCCATCTTTGAGTCATGCCAACAAAGTAATCATTTTTTTATCTCAATATACAAACTCATCAGCAGACCCACTTTCATTAAGACTCTTGGTGGCCTCTGGTCAGCTTGTAGACCTTATCTCTGGCAGACAGCATGACATTTTATGCAATTTTCACCCCTCCTCCTGCAATGTCCAGGTTGCCAGTATTTCCTATTCCTTTAGATCCTTCAGGTAAACCTTCCTGCAAAAAAGATTCTCTCAGATGCTCATTTGAAGGTGCCCACTGTATATATATCACGTCTGAATTCGGTTATTTTGATTCATATATGCACAAATACATTAATCCCTTTATCTAAGTAACAGTTCATCTGCTGATAATGTCTGCAGTTGTAGAGCTCTTGAAGTTCTTTGCTTAAGGGTTGTATTGCCTTTAGTTGATTAAGAAGAAAATCATCTATGAGATCAAAATATGGGATTAACATTTTCTGAAAATAGCACAGGTATGACAAAGGAGAACTTTTAAATTTTGGAAGCTCAAATGTATCCTAATTATAAGAGAAAGAAATCTAATACCATTGTTGATGGTTTATCCAAAGTGCTTAGGGAACTAATATTTACTAATCACTAACAATCTCGGTTTCCAAATATCATGGGTTTTGATTTTTTTCATCCATCAATAACTTGGCTTTGATATTAGTAAAAATATAGATGGTTATTCTGTTCTTAAAATATTTTATTTCATTAAAGGCAATAATTCCATTATATCACATGAAATTATTAAATTTATGTTGATCTCTTAATACAGTTTTTTTAATTTCTGCAAGGAATAAAAAGATTTTATTTAGGCAATGTACCATTAGAAATTTAAAAAGTCCCATAGCCCACAAAGTCATATTGTCAAATATCCTGTAATGCATTTTAATGTGCCTTCTAAAAAAAGTAATTAGAAGAGTTCCTGAAACAGGAGCAAAGCAGGTAGAGACACTTCCTGAATTCTGCAATGGTAATTCCACTGTTAACTCCAACAGAGAACATTTGAGGAAAAATGGAAAAGAATTGTGGATTAGTTTATAATAAAATCCAGATCAGAAAGGAAATGTCAGACAAGTATCTCATTTTAAGTAACAAATGAACAAGTCAATATTTGCACTACATAATCAAAATGGACTTAACCACCTTCTACGTACAGATCTGGGGAAATAAATATCTCGAAATTTGGATCAAAGAAAATATTCCTCCTTCATTTTAATCACAAATGAGCTTGGAAACTAGCTGTACTTATTTAAAGAGATGTTCCTTTCAATGTATCTATTTTCGTATAAAATTATTTCTGGACTTTTTGTTTGTTTGTTTGTTTGTTTAAATAATTCTTTTACTATTGTGAGTAAAAATACCTTAATAATAATGGGTAAACTAAACTAAGCAAACTTTTGAGACTTCTCTGTCTCCACTAGAGGTTATAAATAGATTGAATGTTTCCAAGCATGGATGAATGGAACAAATGATTTATCAACTAGATCAATATCACTTGCTGTATCTAAAACCAGCAACCTGTGAAAGTAGAGCAATATTTTCAGGCAATATATAAATATTTTTTCCCCCTAAGCTTTCCCTAGAGACCACAGTGCACCTTGCAGTCCTATAATACTGCTGTATACCAAAAGGATCCTCTACTTATTTACCTGAACACCTGCCAGGCAATTTGCAAACCATTTTCTATTCCTGGATTATTTTCATGCCTACAAAAGAGGGATCCCCTAGAAGATGATGTGGCCCATAGACTCTGCCTTCTGCAGCTCTATCCATATAGACTGGAGGGTACACCTGATGAACTCACTTGTGATTATTGGATAATTCTGGTAAAAATAGAAGAACCAGGATGCTGAAAATGAATGGACAAATGATGCTTTGGAGGGTGTGTGATCACTGTTCTATTACCTTTTTTCTCTCTTTTGAGTTCTTCTATAATGTAATGACTGAGTTAGCCCACAGCATCTTAAAACTGCTCTCACTTTCCTCCAATGGTTAAGCCATTTTCTCATCTTTTGGTAGCTCTCTGACCTCTATGTTCCTTGATCAGTAAAAAAATCATTCTCCTGGCCAGTCTTCACGTGAGATGGACTGTCAAAAGGCCCCTATTTGCATTAAGGAGGCTTACAAAGACCAAGCAACACCAGTAGCAGGAAAGGAATTTACTTCCATCCATTGCCCTCACAGCATGACAGCAGGTGTCTGCTGGTTTAGGATATTGGGACCTCCTCAGTGCAGCTCTTTGGTCAAATGTCAGGTTATACTTAAGGACTATGTGGTTCAAATTTTATTTTCTGTTGCAGTCGGTGATTCTGGCCACAGGGAAATTTCATTTGCTAGTTCCTTCCCAGACAACATGAAGACATCCTGACTTTCTTGCCCTGGGACTGCAATAATTTTCACTACATATCACAGTGAGTGAGTCCATTTCCCCCAACAATAAGATGGGCTAAGGACACCTTGAGTTATAAAGACTTATTCCAACTTCTTCCCATTAGAGGTTTGAGCTGAAGAAACAAAAATTATTTCCCTCTCCCTCCAAAATCTTGTAGGAGGAAATAGAATTCCAGATTTCTGAGGGCCTACCTTGTATATAGAGCTCAGGAAGGAGTGGGAAAATAATGACCAGAACTGACAGAAAATTAATATATAAGAAATATTTTCTTATTCTTGTAGACTGTAATTGTATACATAGAGCATGCATAACCCAAGTACATGCACATATAAATATATGATACACATAAAGTAATATGTAGATAAGCTGTATGATTATTTTATATAAATAGTTATGATTACATTAAGAAATAAAGGGTAGTTGCTTTATAATTAATAATTTATTACTTCTAGTGCTTACCACTTTTTATGCCAAAATGTCTTACACATCTAAACACAGACAAAGGGTCAAATTCCTTTCCCGGCAATTCCATATTTTAGACCAATTCATATCTTATAATTTTGGCCTAGAGCTAGGGAAATTCTCTTCTTTGTTCCTGTCGATGGCAAAACTCCCACTTCAGTGGGATCAGAGCTTACACCAAAATGTTATGTGGTACATGTCACCTGCCTGGTTGAGACTAAGGCAGGAGCTGCTTTCATGCAATACAAAAATAACCTTGTAGCATGTCATCCTCAGGCTGAGGGCTTTGCAAGCAAGGAAACATGAAGATTTCAGCCTTTTTGAGCATGAGGTTGGAGAATATGTCATGTTCTTTTCCCTCCCTTTAAAGCTTGCTACAGCAAATAACCTCCATGTTTCAAGATCTGCCTTTGCTGGCAAGGAGAATGTGATGGCTTAGAGCTGATGTGCATTGTAGATATGGCATAGCTGGATTTAGGTGAACAAAATAACTCTGCTCAGGAGCCACTTGACATTTTGTTTTGCCTTTTTCTTTATCCTTGTTGAACAAATGGTTGTGTGTTCTTGCTTACCTCCTACCACCCGCTGTCCCTCTTTCAGAGATTAAAATGTGGAATTTTTTGTTCTGGAAATAAACTAGTTTTTGAAAGGAAGGTTATGTATGGAGGGAATTATATATTCCAGTGTCATTTATGTGGATAATTTGGAACATGTATTGTGAAAAGGTTTGTATTTACAGGACTTGCATTCTGAAGCTGTTGAGAGGTGCCAGGGAGAGGGCACTTCTCTTCTTCCCGCTCTTGCAGAGTCCCTGTGTGATGCTAATCAGAGTGGATTCACAGAGTGCATATTAAATAAAGCCTGAAGAAAGGGATGTATCCTTATAAGAAGTAAAGAAAGTATTGACTACTTGTTACAAAAAGTAAAGTGTCTATTGTGTACTCTGAATGGCACTAGTATTGTAGGGAAAGGCAAAATCGTAGGATTAAAGCCAGCCTGTAAGCACAGCCATCGCACACCTTAAAGTTCTCCACACAAAGCTCCCAAGGCAACTTCAAAAGGCATTTTTCTAGATTGATTTTGGTTTACTGGGTTTTTGTTTGTTTGTTTGTGTTGAGGCTTTTTGTTTGTTTTTTTTTTTTAAAGTTTGATTTTGAAACTTTAATCTCCTTTAAAAGGGGAAATTTTGCTTTCACTCAGTATAATTGTGCCTATGCTGATTCATAAGTACATTTTCTGACAATAACAGCTAGCCTTACAGATCTTTGGAGAAAACTTGGCAAAGAGACCTAAGGTTAATGCCTGGTATGAAGCTGTTATTCCCAGCCTCACAGTACACACAAAATTACTGACCTGCCTGAACAAGAAAATTGCTATTTTATCATGGGTTGATTTGCTGTCTGGATAGATCTCTTTAGCTTAAGAACTTTCTGTTTAAGTAATCCTGGAGCAATTTGTTTTGTTCCTAGCTGAGCCTGAACAGTAAATGCATAGGATAAAAAATTTATGCAGAGAAGCGAAACATTTGAAAGTCATAGTGGATCAAAAATGGCTACCTTACTAAATTACCAGAGGCTCGGTGTTACTTTGCAAAGAGTAAGTCAGAGATACAAAAAAAAAAATAAATTTTATATGTTAAAATACTATATCAATGAAAATTTCACAATGAAATTGTTTACTACAGCAATTCAGATTCATTCACAGCTGGTGTGTAAATACAATAAAAATGTTTATGCAATTTGTTAAATATATTAGCAAAGAATATAGTTGGTTTTACCTCAATTCGTTAGAAGGTAAAGAATGAAGAAGTGACCTGGGATAGGCAGTGTAATCGCAAAGGATATGGAAAGACTTTCTGTCCTCTTTTGCTCAGTTTTTACTGTGACAAGGTTTGCTTTCCTGCCCCTGACATGTCCTGTGTCCAGTGTCTGTCAGTCCCTGGAAATGTAGACCACTAATAGTAGAGGAGGACCAGGAAAGGGATAGCTTGAGGAAATGAGAGAATCATAAGCCTATGGCACTGAAAATGTTCAAGGATGATGAGAGACCAATCTGAAATCATTGCAAGTCTTCTTTCTGTCATCTTGGAGAGGCTGTGGCCATTTGAGAATGTCACAAATTATGAGGAAATGGCAAATCAGTCTACACTCATTAAAAGCAAGGGTAAATGTTAAGATAATTATAGGCCAGTCAGTCCACCCTTGGCCTTGAATAAGACTATGGAGCAAATTCTCCTGATTTGCTGTTTGTAGGGATACAAAATACCCCCAGCATGTTGACTTATTATCTACTTTGCCTTCCCTGAAGTTTTGTCTTACAAACCTCTGATTGCCTTTGGAGATCACACAAATGGCTGGGTGGATGAGGAGAGAGCACAGAGTGTTGTTTATTCTGATGGCAACAGAGCTTTGGGCATGGTCTCTCACAGGAGTATTTCTGAAGCCAAAGTGGTAAAAATAGGCTGGACAGATGGAAAACTTGCTAGGCTGCCAAATATGATCAGTAGTGTGGAGTCCAACTGGCATGTGATTATTAGCGGCATTCCTCAGCAGCTGATAGTGGGGCAAATACTGATTAATATCTCTATTAATGAGCAGAGTGGTGGGAATGATGATAAATCCTCATCAAGTTTGCAGATGACACCAATGCTGGGACCAACAAATAGGTTGAAGGGAAGGACTGTCATTCAGAAATAATTCAATAACCCCAAGAAATGGGCTGACAGAAATGTCATGGAGCTCAATAGTGGCAGACTGAAGAACATAAGGCTAGAGGAAGATCTAAATGTCACTTTCAACTTCTTAAAAAGGATTTATAGAGAAGATGGAGCTAGACTTCTGTCAGAGTTTCACAGCAAAAGGGCAAGAGGCAGAGAACAGAGTCGGCAGGAAGGAAAAATATAATTGGATCTAAGATAAAAAATTCTTTGCTGTGGGGATGGTTGAACACCAGACCTGGTTGACCAGAGAGTTTTGGATTCTCCATTTCCAGAGACAAGTAAATTTAAATTATCCCTGCTTAGATGGGAACTTAGATGGGAGTTGGATACAGACAACTCCCAAAGTTTTTTAGTTTGACTTATTCAATGACAACAGGAGAACAGGTGATCATAGAATTCCAGGACTCAAGTTTATGATGTTAGAAAAGGCCTGTTAGATGGTCACATCTATTATTTACTATAGGGGAAAAAAGATATAATTTTTTGATAAAGGTACATAGGGGGTCTTCGACACACTTTTCTGTTTGTGTGGATGTAGGACAGGAGCTACCACAATTACTGCGCTCCACAAAACACTGCAGAGAGTCTTTTGATCTCTGAAGGACAGATTGTAGCAACGCATCACACCACACAGACAACTGAGCTTTGTTTGCAGTGTAACTGAGAATGGCACTCATGCTGATAAAGTAGAGTCTAGACTTTGGACTTGGGTAGGAAGTATTAGCCGCTCATTTACTGGCTGAAAACTGCACAAGTTTACGTATGACTCCTCTGGAAGAGACTCCTCAAATTTTCCATCCTGGAACACTAACGTTTCCAAATACTCTCTTTTAAGGGTTGCAGTTATCCCTAGAGATAAAATGGAGCAACTCTTTTTCTTTATAGTAATTAACCAGTATGTAGTCCTACTGACTTAGATCAGATAAAGCCAGTTTCTTACATTCAACTAACTCTATTTTACTTTTGACCTTTTCATGCACATTAATCTTCCAAGTAGCTTAATGCTGATCTCTATATGCTACTCACATCATTAATGCAGGTTCTCTTGTCATAGACTGCTGTAAGAAATTCAGAGTTTTAAAACCTGTTTCAGTCACCCTAAGTAAGGAGGAAAAATTTAATAATTTTAAAGAATTTAGGATGTATTTGTAAGTATTCTGATAATTTTGTTTCATGCTGTGACATACTCCCTGAGGATCATTTTGAGTTTGGTATTTATAGTCATTTGTCCCTCAGGATCACTCTTTAAGTTGTGTCATGAGACATGAACATCAAGGTGCACTTGCAAAATAGATTAATTTAAAAGACATTAAATTAATAATTTCTTGCTTATGCCAGTAAACAAGAATTATAAGTCAATCTTGCATAAAATTGTTTGCTGTACATAGACTATCTCGCACTACAACATGAAGTTAGATTTAAATATGTTCTTTTTAATTTATTTCCTTTGAGAAGGAAAGATCTATTCTTTTTAATATTTTTTGAGAAAACTCAGCACAAAATGCAAATATCTGTGTCCATTTTCTTGTGACAGTACAGACTTAAGCCTAAGGAGTTAATAAATGACATTTTTTTGACCTTGATTCTATTCACTTTGCAGAAATGAAAATCATTGGTCTAAGCTTTGGGGCTTATTTTTATTTTGGTTTTGGTCTAAAGGGATGTTTTAGCTGTGATAATCACAAAAATTACCAAAGAATGAGGATTTATGTTGAAAGTCTCTCTCTAAAAGTCAAGCATGACTGCAGGAATCTTAATTGATCCTTCAGTCTGTGCGTGTTAGGTGGACACTGAAAAGTGAATCTTAATTTTCTATCATTTTGTTAGGAACATTGAGATCTATTCTTTCCAAGATGGATGCAGGACACTACATGGCTCAGGAAACTGGTAATGCAACACCACGTCTATTATTACCCAATTCACAGCCTCAGATTCAGACATGGTGATGACTGAAAGTCATTACCATCTGACAACTGCTCCATAAATTTACGTCAAAGGCAATGATGATTCCAGTCTGGTTTGTTAAGGGCATCTGTCCGCTTAATAAAATCATCTCTGTTATTGGTTTGGATTTCAAAGACTAAACAGGCATTGAAAACAACCATTCAGACAAAAACCCCAGGAGTGCAGAGAGGTTGTGCAAATAAATACACACAGCCTGCACTTCTCCCAGGAGCTTTCTGGAATCCTTAATTGATTCCTAGACCTCAGCCGCTCTGGAACGATAAGCAAACTAAAGGCAGTTTGCCTGGCTGTTTTCCTTGAGAGAGTCCGTGATATTTCCTCACAAATATAAAGATGTTGCATTCAATCACTGAGGTTGGAACGGGGAATCTGTCTCTCCCAAAAGCAATAATTTTCTGATATAGAACTTAAACATTTTCTGAAGCTCGTGAAGAAGTTTTTCACTCCCAAGTTCCCACTGTTGCAGTTTAATGTTTACAGGATTGCATCTGCAGTGTGAGGCAGTGATTAGCTCCCTGTTTCAGAGGAAAACAAGACATCTGGCAAGCTGTCAAAGCCATATCTTTCAGTACATGTCCTATGTTCTTTTGTACTCAAAAAAAGCAGCATAAATGTGATGAATGTATAGATGTGAGCATATAAATAAGTAGTTCAAGGCTTCTTTCATGCAGCCTTGTTAAAGGTATCAAATTCAAGAATTTAGGCTAGTTTAGTTCCATAGCTGGAAAATTATCTTCTTTTATTTCATTTTCCACTAATAGAAACAAAAAAAGAAGCTTTTTCCCCCCCTATTTCTCATTGTGTATGCAAATTTTTGAGTATTTAATACAGCAAACATTTTTTGCAAAAGAGAGGAAGGGTTTTTATTATGAACACAAGGGTTGTTGTTTTTTTCCATTGCATTGTGTTTCCAAGTGAGATTAAACCTCTTATAAACTGATTCTATTCAAAAGTAATGTCACGTAACAGCTACAGGCCAGTGGCTATTCAGCGTTTCTTTGAACAGGCCTGACAGGTGTGCAGGTGGTGGTTACCCTGTTCAGCTGCATCTTATGTTAGTTTCTCTGCTAGTGTAAACCAATGTCACTCCATGAAATTCAAAGGGTATGTCTGAATTTAGTTACAGGTGCATTATATCAGAATAGCACATTCTGAGTATGCATTCTGGGTGTATTCAGACCATGTCATCAAAAGCTGAGGCAAGACCTAAATAGGAAAGCTGCAGTCCAGCATCTTCTTAAGTAAGGAAGAAAATGGTAAACGTAGAATTCAAAAATACATATTGTGGGTTTGGGATAGCTAAGTATGAGTGTAGGAAAAGAGAAATTTTAGATTTCATTTTCCTCACCCTTTTCCCCCTTACATCCTTGTTTTCCTGTTGCCATGCAGACAAACATCCTCAGTTAATTTAAGATGCCTGTTTATAGGGCTTTCTTTCAACCCAATCAGGGAATTGATTTTGGCTAATAAAAAAGGCAGTCAGGGAAGGTATTTTTTTCATTTTTAAGAGAGAATCCTAATCAGAGCTGTAGCACAGAGTAGCAAATGATTGTGTCAGCATAGTAGAAAGCAAAGTGCACCATGAGACAGGGGAAGGAATAGTCTAAGGTGCCTTTACCACCAAACACTTTGTATTTGAAATGATATCTTCAGAGGAGTTCCTACAAACATATAAGTACTGCTGTGTGTTTGTTGAACAAGATGCTAAATCTGTCCACCAAAGACTCCAACAAGTGTAAAAGGGAAAGACAAGTGAGTTTGCTTCTAAGAGATTCAAATTAAGTGGGGGAAACTGGGTTGATAGCTGTTGTATGTCTTGACTCAGGAACCAGCTACATGGTATTTTAGAGATGCTGTTTCTAAGCTTCAGGGTATGAGTCAAGAAATTTGACTCATACCCTGACATGAAATAAAAAGCAAAGCATACGAGAAAGCAGCAGACCAGAGGGATCAGATTTGCTGGCTGTTACCTTGATACTTCTTTTGGTGGGTAATAAAGGTTAAAGGATAAAGGATTTTAAGCAGCCAAGAGGGTGCACAAGTATAGCGGGGTCAATATCACAGGAGGAAATAAAACACATACTCTGCCCCAAAATCTAACATATAAAATTGAATAAGCTGTCAGCTTTATGTAATATTTACTCTCGGGTGGAAATTAGTAGTTACCTTAGCAACACTAGTATCACCAGAGACATAACCATGCTGACTCTGATTTACAGTGATGCATTTACTTTGACAATGTATTAAGTAACCTTTCTGAATGTTTTACTGTGTTTTTACGACGAACGAGGCACATTGCAACCAAGAAAAATGACTTCTCCAGATTTCAAAGCACTATATATATGTTGGTCAGACCCTTACCTGGCATAAATCTAAAGCCTCATTTGCCAAGGAAATAATGTTGATTTATTGCCGTAGAAGAACCAGCTCATCATTTTGAGCAGCGCCATGGTTTATTACAATTCACTCCTTTAACTTGTCAGCTATGAAGGGGTTTGATTTTGTAATATCATGGTCATGAAAATGAGAATGGTTAACAGTCCTTAGTGCTGCCAGATCTACTGGGGCAATTGAAGTGTGACTTTGCCTCTAAATTCAGGGTTGGCTTAGATTTCCTTCTGTCACAGAACACATCAGATATTAGGAACACAACAAAAGAAGTCATTACTGAAAAGCACAGCTTTTTCTCAGGAAAGTTTTGAATTTGGTCCTATGATACTGCATGGCTCATATTACATGCTAGTTGAATTATTTAATCCAATAAAGTTGTCAGCAGTCTGAACTTCCTTATATGCATACCACACAGCCATCTTCAAAAGATACATTAAAGTATACTGAATCTTGTTTTAAGTACTCCAAGCTAGAGTGAGTCTGCTTTCTTCCAGGCTAAATTATTAGCTCTCGATACATGGAAACTGCTCCTTATTTGTATGCTGAATTTTCTAAATTTTAGCTCCTTCAGCTCATGTATTGTGAATGAATTCTGATACTGCAGATTTTTAGGTTACTTTAAAGTATAATTACACTACTTTCTCTGAAAAGTTTTACCATTATTTTCTCCATAGCAAATAAAACAGATTGCATTTATGGCATGACTCTCTGAGTTATTTTGGGGATCTTCTTAGAACTCTACTAAAATCTCTCCTTGAAGCACAAGCACCAAGTAGTGGTACACGTTATCCTTCTACCATCTGTAGACACCTTGTCCCCAGAGGCAAAAACACATTCCTAATTTTGTTTCACTTTTTTATGCCTCCCAGGTCTACAGCTTATTGGGTACAAGGAAGCTGGGTATTGATTTTCATTTTGTTTCTCCAGCTATATATTCTCTTTCCAGCTTGATGTCTTGTCCTGTCAATTTTGAGGACTTGTTCTTTTGGCCAGGATTTTTGGGCCATGTGTCAGTCCATTCTAAATGGAGGGTTCCATCCATCATATGGAAGTGGATCATAAAATGCATGCAGGCAGCCACCACAGCTATCACATGTACAGAAATAGGTGGAATTTTCCAGGGGAACACACTGTGCATAATAAAAAAAGATGCAGAGTAACCTTTTGGCTAAAATGTAAAATCTGTCTGTAGACTACAAATATACAAGCCCCACATATAAAAAGGGTTGTGTACGCTGTGAGATTTCCAAACATGCATGCATTAGGTAATTCCCAAACAATACATATGTGCTGAAGTTTTCCAGCAAATTCCAAACTAACCCATAACTAATCCATTTACCTGCATCACTGACACTAGAGCTCATGTTCAGGTTGCTCCCTGTAAAGACTCAGTGGCCTTTCTCTGGTTGATGTTTTAAGGAGCAAACTCTGCTGCCCTGCAGGGTAAAATCTTCATTCCTTATGACCAAGTGAATTTTCTTCTGTTTTGCCACATTAATACAAAAGGTTGCTCCGACAACATCCCCATCAGTAAGTTTATACCTTTGTGTAGCAGATCTATTTGTTTTTATTATTATTGTTATTTACTATACTGTAACATTCACACAGCCTACAGACATCACTAGGCGTCACACAGACCGCTGATAAAATTGCTCAATAATTTTGGATGATGATAGGTTTATCCTTACCGGACTTTGCTAATAATGCATTTACACTCTATAATCCACTATGTTTTTTAGAGACCTGTCAGTTATTCAACTCTTATTTGATCTATTGTGCTATGTTAATTTTTTGTTAAAAATCTTGCCAAGGTGAAAGTAAAACAAGGTAAACAGTCCTAAGAAATGTTGGTATATTCCTCTGCCATATGGAATATACTAACATAAGCGTGTGATCATGTCCAGAAAGAGATAACAGTCCTGTATTTTTCAATAACTGCCATTACATTTCTGATTTTGATACCACAGAATCTTGAGTGAATTGCCTTTTATTTGTGTGTAAATTCTGAATCAAGGCAGGGTTTGTTTAGTACTCCCAGCAATCTCCTTATCAGAAACCTTTTATAATATCAAAATTTGATTTTAACTTTTAAAATCTTATAACATTTTCTCAGATTGATTCAGATCCTTGATCCAAGCCAGGGTCCCTTGTTTGCAGGGATGAAGTCTAGCTATTTTTTTGAAAAATTCGTTCTAGCCAGGTTAAAACAGAATATTTTTATAAGGTTATAGATTCTGATACTGAATCGTATTCTCTCATTATGTTAATAATTTTCTTTTTTTTTTTTTCCCCATTTCTGTATTAAACCTGCTGTTCTTGCCATAACATTTTATTTCATGTGGAAACATCCTCTTACTTTGTATCAGCATGATTGCAATTTTCAGCCATATATTTATTTACCACTACTTCTGATTTTTCTGTCTATGGTTGATAGTGGCCTATATCATCATCAACTATTTTTTTTCTTTTCCTACAATAGAACATATATGTCTCTTATATATATGTTGCATATATGTGTATATCTTTTTATTTCTTTGTTGTTGGTTATAAATTTAGTTTCTGATTGGTTTTGATTTTTCTTTTTACCTAGGGCTCTAAATTTGCCAATTGTCTTCTAAAATTAAATGCTTAAAATTAACTTTATGATACTATTAAGAAAAAAAAAAGTGAACTAGCAACCTTGTTACTAGCAAAAAAAAAGTGAAATATATCTTCAAACTAATGGATTAATTTGTAGCCAATATTTATCAAACACAAAAGTTGATCAAGTGTTAAGTATCTGTATTTTCTGTGAGAACTAGAGGTTTTAAGTAATTAAAACTTTAATGGCATTAATCTGCCCAGTCTGGGGATGAGAAGTGTTTTAGTCATTTCCAGGGTTTGGATATCTTGCCTAGTTTTTTTTTGTTCATAATCTTATCAGTTCATTTTGCATATGGTGTCATCACTTGAGATGAAATCAGCGTTTGTTTAGCTTTTATTTATTCTTCATATTTCTAATAATTAAGAATAGCTGAGTGAGATCCCTGGTCCTGTATGAAATTTCTGTGATTTGTGGATTTTTAAGAGATGCTCAAAAGGTTACTAATGGTGCAGCATATCCCTGCAGAAATTGTGGGAACAGGTGAATATCCATTCCCTTGTTTTGCTAAACATAGGGAAGACAAGATTATTTAAATGTGCCTGCTTGGGAGCTGTCCTATACTGCTTCCACCATGAGCTATTTGAAACCTTTGTGGAATGGATGGAGCAGATTAATTCCTGAACTGGTTACTCTACCACTGAAACACACTGAAACACTGAGCAAGGTGTGTGTTTGTGGCTCTCCTTTAGGCCGCATTTTCTCTTCTGGGTGAGTGCAATCATGCTCTTCACCCCTAATTTCCGGTTCAAATCCACCCTAACAGGTGTTATTCTTGCACTCTGTGTGCTTTCTACTGCACTCATTTCTTCCCACAAATGAGCAATACAAGACTTGGTACGCTATAGTGATGCTTTAAGTTTTAGCTTTTATATTTGTTGGACTGTCCTGTTTTAATGTGTAGTTCTGGGTTTCATATAAGGGTTGGTGAGCTCTCTTCACAGGGCAGATAGACAAAACAATTCCTTTCTAGCTGGGGACTAAGGTCAAAATTGAGGCCCAAGAGTGTAAACAGCAGTGAAGAAGAGAGAAACCACAAAGAGAATGGATTTTCATAACCTGAGGCTGTAACTGGACAATTGACTCCAATATGCAAATGGACCAGAGCTTATAAAAGGGTGAGACCTCATGACCGGGCATCCATTTTGGGATCATTGCTGAATTGCTTGGGTGTAGCCCCAAGGGGTCTTTGCATGGCCCAGTCTGGATCCTTTCAATAAATACCTTTTTATTCTTTTTCTCTGCCTAGTCTCTGTCTTCAGGTCAGCCTTTTTAGGCAATAGTTCCTTGAACCAGATCCTAATGAAGGCCATCTATTTGTTTTCATTTCATTAAGTTTAGTGTGAAGAAGTCTAAACTGCTGTGCATAGAGTAGAAACTTCCCTTAAGTGAAATATTTGGGCTGTAGAATCAGTCCTCAAGGTGCACAGCTGTACACAGTGCCCCTGGGACATGGTTCACCTTCTTGCAGAATCAAACCTCTCTGCAGAGCAGGTGGGTGCAAGACTGGACATTTTGAGCTTCCTGTTTCTTGAGTGACTGAAGTATTCTCTTTGCTAGCAAGCTACACCACAAAACAGCTGCCATGTATTAGAGGTGTCAGGAGTTAAGAAATTACTTCCTAAAACCACAATGAACTTGCAAACAAATGTTAAGGGCGGGAAAAAGGGTTCAGTTTAAGTGACAGATGAAACATGTTTTTAATTGCTTTGAGAGCTGCAGAAGTGTCTACAGAACGGATGATCCTGTGAATCCCAGTGCACCGAGCCCTGCAGCGTTGCAAGGGCACATGACAAGTCCATGAAATAAGGCAGATCACGGGTAAAATAGAGATGTATAACAGCTCTAGGAAGAAGAAGAAAAAAAAGAATAAATTAGAAATATGTTTTTCTACTTGTAAACACATGGATAACAGTAACAGTGCCACTTCTGAAAATAAAGGTTAAAATCAACTCCTTAGGTGCAAAGGAAGAAAAGCAAACATTTTTGCATACATTTCTGGATCCTGTGGATTTCTCCCATAACAGTTCCCTTGGAATTACTTCTTTCTTGATAGGAGGAACTAATTTTTATGTACAGGAGCAGTGCCTGAAGAAATCATTAGGGCAATGAATATTTCAGAAAGAGCATGGGGAGCACTTCGGGGAGAAAGGCACATCAGCAGGAAATCTGTTCTGAGGAAGTTTATGGCATTTTAAATCATTTCCTGGCTTCTTTTTTGCATGTTAGAAGATCATTATATTGGCAACATATTCATCACAATTTTGAAAGCTGGATTTTTCCCTGCTACACGGGGAGAGGGTCAACAATAGCTGTGTAAGAAATGCTTTATATTTCTTAACTTATTTGCTGGAGTAGTGCTTAGATTCTGATTTTATTGTTTGTTGGCATTTTTTTTTTTTTTGGAGTTATGAATGACCAAAGAGCATAAAAAGCTAGATCTTGTCAACCCACAGATGGGTGGGGTGAGAATATGATACTGAACACAAGAGGTAGAAGTTTGTCTCTTGCTGCTGATCCTGTGCTTGACCCCTTTGCTTTTGGAAAAATCACCAGCTCCTCCTCTGCCTGAGTTCCCATAGAAATGAAATGAGCTGCTGTCAGGGACAAATGTTCGCGTTGTCTCTGTGCAAGGTAGGGGCTCAGAGTTCCTGCTGCTCATTCCTGTTTGTCCTAGGGAGCCAGCCCAGTTTATGATTCCACTTTGTGATTCCAGTTTGTGAAGGTAACCTTGGAATATTTTTTTTTTTTTTTTTTTGCTTTTGCAA
>VXBQ01000960.1:229587-280114 GCA_013400175.1 Phainopepla nitens | reverse complement strand
CCCCAATAATAGGAAGAAGTTGTGGCCACAGTGTCCTTTGGAGGCCTTCCCCACCCAGCCTAACACCCAGGCCCATGTCAGCACATTCACCTCCAACTTCAGGAGTTTGTGCTTTGGGGTCCTCCACATTTTTAAGGTTTTTAAGATGGTTAAGGAAAGGAGGAAATAACCAAATTAATCCTAAACCTGCTGGAATATCTTGGAGGATTCTGGAAAAAACATTGCGACTCAAGTCTTGTAAAAAGACAAACCTTCCTTGTGCTGAACTCTATGCACAAGGGGTGAATTGACCTTGGTTGGCTACCAGGCATGCACCCAACTTCTCTCTCACTCCCCTGCTGAGAAGAACAAGGGGAGAAAATAGAAGGAGAAAAGCTCGTGTGCTTAGAGAAACACAGGGAGATCTCTTGCTAATTACTGGTACAGGAAAAACAGTTGTGGCATTAATTAATTAATGAGGAAACTACTTAATGGTAAAAAATGTATTTGTTTCCAATTAAATTAGAATTGGATAGTGAGAAACAAAGACAAAAACTAAAGTATCTTTTCTTCACCCCATCCCTTTCTCCCAGGCTCAACCTCACTCCTTCATTCCCCACTCTATCTCTTCCCCTTTCCTAGGATTGTAGTAGGTTGGATGGTTGCAGTCAATCCAAAACAGCTCCTTTCTGCTTTTTCTTTCCCTTAACATCACCTATTCCCTGCTCCAGCACGGGCCCTTCCCACGGGCTGCAGTCTTTAAGAATAAGCCTGCTGCAGTGTGGGCTCTTCATGGGCCACAGCTTCTTCAGGAATTATCCGTCACTAGCATGGCATCTCCTACAGGCTGCAGGGTAAATATCTATCTATTCCAGCATGATTTCTCCAAGGGCTGCAGAGGAAGCTCTGCTCCAGCGTCTGAAGCGTTTCCTCCCCCTCTTCTCACATCTTTTTTTGTTCCCTTTGTCTACTGTGTTTTGTCTTTCCTTGACCAAGTTTTCCTTGAGACACCACCAGCTTTGCTGCATCCTGTGGTAGGTGACTTGCTACACAGGGCAGTCCCTGACTTCTTCTGCACCTGAGGGTTGCACTCTTTTACAGAACTGTACCTTGGCTGGATGGGATGGAGTTAATTTTCTCCCTAGCAGCCTCTGTGATGTTCTACTTACAAAACTGTCTTTATCTCAACCTACGAGTTTTTGTCACTTGTTCTTTGATTCTTCCCCCCATCCCACTGGAGATGTGGGAACAAGTGAGTGAGTGGTTGCAGGCTTAGCTGCTGGCCAGGATCATCCCACCACAAAGTCAGAATTTTGCCCAGCAGGTAGCCTCAGGAAGACAGCAGCTCCCAGCTTCTGCTGAATTGGAAACCTCTGCTTCATTTATAGATAATATACTTGTCACAGCTGAAGGCAGCCTGTGTCACAGATCAGGAGCTGCACAGCAGAAGGAACCTCTCATTACAGAGGAGGGGGACAGGAACTGTCTTGAGATGAAACCTCACTAAAAAGGTTTTAAAACAAATTTTAAAAATGAATAGGAATAAATTGCCAGGGCCAGATGTCGTTCACCCATGAATATGAGACTGGTGAACTGCCAACTGTGGTTTGCAATATATTCATTGTATCCACCTTAGTACCTAAGGAAAGAAAGTGCTAAGTATGACAGAAACTTCTGCAAAGAAGTCCAGAGCAATCCTAGTTAATATAAACAAGTAAATCAGATTTCCACGAGCATAAAATTGGTAGGAGCTGTAAAATAGAGAGAATTAATTAGCAGATCCATGAATAAATATGATGCAGCAAATGAAAGTCAATAGGTTTTTTGTAAGGGGAAGTGATTTCCCCCTCTATGTGACAGACACAGGAGATGCAGTCAGTGTCATTTACCTGGTTATGTAAATTAGCCCTGAAACACTGGGCTTCCTGAAAAACAGGAAATTATCATTAGGAGGTGTCTTTGTTGGATGATAAATCATTAGGAGGTTAGGTTTTATAATGGAAATTCATTATCGATGAGGCCCCGGGTCCTCTGTATGGGACTTACAGTGCTTAATATGCAAGCATATTTTCACCTTGGAGAAAGGGATGAATTGGAAAGTTAAACATGGTGACGCCAAGCAGGCTGCAAAGATGCCTTGTGTGCTGAACAATTAGATAGCACAGGGCCAGGCAGTAGATATTCTCAGTTTTGTGTATGTTCTTTTTACATGGATGCATAAGTGCATGTATTTCCAGCCCTGATGAACTCTGAATAAGCTATCATGCACAAGAGATCTGTGCTGCTGTGAAGCTCTCACTTTTCTGAGGAGTCAAAAATCCTCAGTTAACACCACTCTGTGTGTATTTCTAGTGCAACAAGGGTTTGAATGCTCTGATACTGCACTTACCCCATCTCAGAAAAGGAGCATTAGAGCTCAAAACATCATGTGGAGAACAGGAAGGCCAATATGGCTTCATATGACAAAAGATTAAAAAAGGCTAGAATTATTTCTCATGGAAAACAAGTGGCTGAAGTAGAGGTATGGCCTAAAAATCAATTCATGAGGGGAAAAGAGTTTAGGTATCAATACCTAATTATACAGGAAGTAGGGGACATCTGTTGAAATTATTGAAAATAAGATTAAAGCAAGTGAAAATGTTTGGGTTTTTTTCACTAAGCATGAATTGTGGTGAACATTGTCATACATTTCCATGGGTGCTTGCATACAAATGAGTTCAAAAAGAACAAGGACACTGACAAATGTTAAACTTTGGGAATCTGCTTTTATCTGTTATCTTCATAAATTTGTATGTTTTAGTTTGCCAGAGCTGACTAAGTGATTCAACATAGGGATCATAAGAGTCACTTAATGCTATTTTACCTAAACTTTACTTCCTAGTCTATAGTTTTACAGTCCCTGGCATAATGAAGAAATTTAGCCTTTTCACATTAATTAGTTATTTTAATTTGACTTCTATTTCCATTATTTTAGTGCAAATAATGGCAAACATACATCGGAACCCTCCTAAATTCATGACCCACTTAGTGGAGAGTCATAGATGAAGGGAAGCAAATTCCCATATCAAGTAAAAGATTATTTTCCAATCAAACAATACTCCACCTTGAAAACAGAAAAAAAAATCAGTAGAACAAAAAACTGTGCTCTTGGAATTTATTGAATGTTAGTTAGTAAGTGCTTCTTACTCAGCACCAGAAGAGGTGTTTACAGAGGCTAAAATTGTCCTGTTTCTATGTGTCTCCAGATTAGTGGCTGGGAAGACCGGGATGTGGGAAAGAATATTTTGGAATTTCTTTAAACTCTAACAATCTCTATGAGAAAAAGAAGGTTCGCTTTGGAATGTTCTGCTGTAGTGTGCACGTAATCCTAATGATACCTAATATTAATGATATATATGTGCCATATATTATTTTGCTAAGCATATATATATATCTAAAAAAGACAATTTGCTTTACCTAGGGGCACCTGTATGTATTTATCTTGAAAGGAAGAATGGGAAGAGAAAGGGTGAATGTTTCCAAGCTAATACAGACAAGAACAAGATTTCTCACCTGCAAGAAAGGGTAAAGGCCAAGGCTTGCTAAAGATGTAACCTAAAGAGGAGCTCCTTCGGCTGTAATTAGGCATCTGTCTGCCTTACTGTGGTGCAAGGAACCTACAACAAATCATTTGAGAGAGGTTCATCATGGAGAGAGTGGTTGCTCATCACACTTCAAGGCAAAAAGGTGCCTAAAAATGACCTTTGGTAACGCAGCTTAAGGAATCCACATTCAAGATTCTTAAATGATGCAACAGCCTTTGTAAGAATTTTCTATAAATGTTTGTTTGTGGTGGTATGTCTCATGATTTTCACTGGGGGAAAAAAGTTATATTTGGAAACATCTGAAAATTACAAGTTCACTGAAAAATCTCATTTGTAAAATTGTCATGTTCTCTTTCTCTCTCTTCTGCCTTTTCACATCTCAGCCTTTAAAGGACAATTGTCACTACCTTGTGAAAGTGTACTCTCAGCTTTGCTCCTCAAAGTTCAGATCAAGTGATGCTGCCAAGATGTATCATTCTGTGGCAAATAATTCACAGATGCCAACTCACTGGAGAATCCAAAAGCTTTGTCTTATGCCAGGGTAACTTCAGCAGTATTTTCCAGAGCTGTGGATTAAATTTGCTGAAGCAAAAAATGACGATATGTCTGAACTATTTCAACAGCAATGCCAGACGTAAAGATGATTCATCAGTGCTCCCTTTTTAGTAGTGACTATCTCAAGTGGGCAGCAAAGAATGACCAAACTGGCTATCAGATGGCAAGGAGCAGAAGCTGGAACGGCATTTGCTTCGGTCACTTTGTACTCGATTGTGTATCCAGGCATTCCCATCTAGACTTGCAGAGGTTGCTCGAGCATTTAATTACTTGAATCCCAATGAGCTGAAACTGCTTGGTTCAGGAGATAGCATAATAAAGGCATTCTCCTGAGGTGGCTATATCATTTTTTTAAGCTTTACTGACGAACTAGAAATAGTCACAGATTTTAAATGTTGCCGATGATTATATTCAAAAAGCATAGAAAATATGAGCCTACATTTTTTTGCTATGCCCATGTTCCTTCAGGAGCATCAAAGGAAGGGAATGTGGGCTTCACATGGAACTACCCAATTATCTGTCTGACTACACACCAACTTTGGCCACTGCTACAAATCACACCATACAATGGTCCCAAAAGGGAACAGCCTAGTGCTGAGCCCTCCCACTCCTTACGACTGTGTAATCACATCAAGGAATGGGAGAACTGACTTCACGTTAGCTCAAGTTTTTCAATGCCTCAAGTACTCAGACTAGAGGTGTCTTGCCAATATCAAGGTGGCAAGATGGATCAGACTAGCTAAGAGACTTAGGGAAGAGGGAAGTGTAAAATATTGCAAATTTGTATTCTGCATTTCACGCATATTTGAGTAAATATGGATGTCTTCCGAGTTTGTGTATGGTGTCGCTGGGGTATCTGGTATCCAACTAAGCATGCAGCTACCTTGTGTCAGTGATTGTAAATGAGACAATTGTCTCAAATTTGCTACTTCAGAATCTTTGTATGGGGTTTTTCAGTTTGTTTTTTGGTTTGGGTTTGTTGTTTTTGTTTTTGGTTTGTTTTTTTTTTAATAGCTTTTGGCATAGAGTTTGCATGAGAGGGTGAAGGCTTCCCACATAGTAGAAGAAAAAGTGCATGGACTTGGGATACGAACCCAACTGGAGAAAAACATTCCCAAAGAAATTCAGCTAGTCAGTGACTCATGTAAAATATAACTTGACATTTGAGCATGCAAGATGATTTCTGGCATGTGGCTTAAACAACAACTCCCAAATTTTTATGTCTCTTTATGGGGAAGACTGACAAGTCTGGAATAGAATATATTATTTATTTTTATTTCAGGGTAGAAATTGTGGTTTTGATTTTCAGTCTGCAAAAGATGAGCACTTGCCAGTGCACATTTATACAGAGCCAAAAAAAAAAAAGAGCATGCTTGGGCCAAGCAGGAGCAGAATTAGTTAGGGACTCTTTTTTTCTCCACAGCATGACTTATATTGATACATTCACTGTATTAAGTGGCATAACTTTGCATTTTTCACTAATTTAAGTAAGAAAAGTCATACTATTGTAATCCTTATGGTTCTACTTAGGTAAGTAGAATAGGAATAAGAATTCTCCCTTTACAGATGAATAATTCTCTTCAGGTTTTCACTTAATTTTACACTATGGACTATATAAATACGATCCTTTTGCTACCTGGGAGATAATCTGAGCTCCAGTTTAACAAGCCTTATTTATAGCATGGGATTCTTTCACTTTAAATGTTCAATAATCTAGGATTACCTTCTTAAAACAAAGCATCTTCTGAATGGGTTTGCATCTAGGAAAGAGGTGCATAATCATCAAATCTAGATTTGAAGGATGGCAAAAAAATTACAATGTAATATCTGAACTTCACTCATAATGCTTTCATTTCTCCTGGTGAGATAGGGTGGGTAGGAAAGGGCATAATAGGCCCTTGAAGTAGCTAAGAGAAATAGAGAAAAAGTTGTGATAAAGCTCATATTCTTCTTATTATTTCCTCTTAGAGTCACTTCACTGCTGATAAGGCTTGTGTGCTGCTTCTTCCTCCAAGCTCGGTTTAAATTCCTAGTTTAGCCACACGTGCCTTCCCTCTGGTTAACTGTGATTTGACTCTGCCTGTAGCATTAGTTTACTGTCACAGAATGATACTGGGAGGTGATAATAATATGCAGTGCAACTTTGCTACTCATAGTACTTACCTTTTTCCTTAATATATTCACTTTCACTTGTAACTCTATTTTGGAATAACAAATACCATAATCCATGGATAATTAAGAGTCTAGACTAACTCTGCCATGTCAGTGTTTCCTTAATCTTCCCCTAATCAGATCAAACACCTTAATTTAGATGTTATTGACATTACAGATTGCAGAATTCCGAGGAAGCTGCTGCAGTGTATCACGTAGTTGGATTTGTTGTAAACGGGGTAGCTCTAAGTGGAATTTACTGACCATTTATAAACTGTAACATTTTGCAAAGAGTATAAGAAATTACTTAAGGAATCCAAAAGTTTATTCTAACACAAAGAAAAATGATAGTACACCCCTGTGAAGATTTTTACTCTATTGGCTCACTTATCTTTTCAAGAGAGAGGTCACTAAAAGAAAGTAAAGGTGAGGGAATTATTTTCTCAAGAATTTTTGCAGCTAAGAGCTGCACAATGAGTTTCACTGTATATATCAGTGAATCGGCACAAAATCAGTCTGTTAATTAGAGAAACCACAGGTTATTTGTTCTTTATTTCAAGATCAACTGCAATCACAAATATTTTGGGCAATTGTTGGCAATAGCCAACGTGCTGGAGGACTGGTTTAAATCTGGAATTTCTGTTTTGTAGCCAACCCTGACTCACTAACGTGGCTCACTAACCTAATAAGGACACACTTTGATCCAGGCTGATTGTGTATTGCTAATGGAATTTCATCGAATAAAACCACAAATGATACCTCAGGATATATCAGGAAAAGTCTTCTAGTGAAGATGAAGAACTTGTAATTACAAAATTGCATCAGCAATTGTGACCGAGTTTTATTTTTACCTCTGTAACAAAACATATTTGAATAATTATCATTAGCTTTAAAAGATATTCTCCTTCCATGGTTTTGTTAATTCTCTTCTAATTACTTTTTCCCTTGATCAGAACAATATATTTTTAAAGCACTTGATTTGATAGCGTGTACTTGTGATGGTGCCAGTCAGTTCTGAACACAATTTAAATTGTGACCTTGACTCTGGAATGTTATGAATGTATTTTACTTATTCTTTGCTTACAGCACCAGCAGTTGGCACAGCATAGGTAATGCCCATTCTCTTTTGAGTCTCTTTTGGCAAAAGAGGTCATCACAAAACATCTGTATTCACACTCGGAATATCCTGTCAAGAGCTGTATTTAATTTTTAAGTTAAAGTAACTCTTGCTCTGATCTTAAAACACAAGGCCAAATTTATCCTGAGTGAAATGCCTACTAAATTTGTTTTACTGTGGATAAGTTTATTTCCCTGTGTCAGATTTCAGCCTAAAGCAATTGCTTCTGAAAGTTTGTTTTGTGATGTCTTATATGTGTTTGCAGAAATTTTTCTCTGTAAATAATACCCAAAAGCTGTTGTACAACACAGTACAATACCATTAAAATGTAGACTCTGTGAATTGGAAATATCAGTGGACAATTGATGATAGAACAGTGGAAGAGATTAATTTATCTTAAAGAATATTATGCTGTTCTTCATGTCTCTCAGACCCACACCAAGTACTGAATCAGATTTCTTCCATTATTAACACTGTAAAATTTAACTGATACCTGCATAAAATGTACTTGTATAATATGTATCAATCACAGATGCTGTAATCTGAGAAATAATAGTGCTAACTTGGCTTGGAGAAAAAGGCTACCATTTGGTAAGTTGCATCCTTTAATGTCATTTAAGTAATCAGGATGTTTTTACCCTTTAGGTTTTGTTCTTAAGCTGCAAATGGGGAAAACAATGAAAGGGACAGGAGGAAGAAAAGATAGAAATTATTGTGCTCATATCAAATGCTAGGCTAAGAAAATCTCTCAGCTAATTGTTTGTAAGATGGACTAGCTACAAGGTTGTAAACTAATTAGGATATAATTCACACCATTTGACAGGATAGTTGGTACAAAAAATTGTATCTAACCTTCATTACCAAATGCATTCTGCACTACAGATCAAAATTAACATTTAAATTCGGCCTGCTACTCCCCTGCCAGAAGCCCAATTCAGTTTCCAGAACTTTGCACATTCTTATTAAAAAGAGTTTTTTTACACTATAATTTTTCTTTTTTCTTTGTTACAATTGCATAATTCTCAGAACTTTGTCTCTTTCTTTTGTATACCAATTACTGTTCTCCTGGTGGTTTAGATGGGGCACATATAGAACCCTGGTATACATCATCCACTGGTTCTTCATTAATGGCTTTTAACTTGCATGTCATTCGTTCTGGTTTATTTGTTTGGGTTTTTTTCAAGCTGTGCACTCCTCTTATAGTTTATATGTAAGGTAATGCAAGTTGTCCCCCACTCACCTAAGGCCTGAGGATCTTACCCTTAATCACTAGAAGGTGAAACCTGAACCAAGCAAGTGGTGCACATGCTTGTGACTGTGGCTTTTGGAGCAGGCGACAGCCTCAGCACAGCTGAGATACAGAAATAACCTAAGTCAGGAAACCCTTTAAGAAGACATGAAGCAGGAAGTTAATAATCTCAAGCTAGGAACACTTTATAGAGAGATTTCAGGGAGTGTTCTAGTTGAATATATGAACCAAGAAAAATAACTTTTAGATTGAAACATGGAGATAATCCAAGATATTATCCTGGCTCTAACTCTAGTAGCAAGGACAGTGATGTTAAGACTGTTAAAGATATATCTTGACCCACAGAAGGATCCCAAGTTGCCCAGAGAAGCTGCAGGTACCTCATGGCTGGAAGCGTTCAAAATCAGGTCGGATGGAGCTCTGAGCAGCCTGGTCTAGTGGAAGGTGTCTCTGCCCATTAAAGGGGAGTTGGACCTGATTGATTTTTAAAGTTTCTTCCAAGCCAAACTATTCTGTGATTCTATGGTATAGATGAGATGAGCCCACTCTCAAAAGGGCCAGAACAGCCTCAGTCCCACACCATGTGACTCACTCTGTGCGTGCCTTGAAACCTCTCACAAGATCAGGATGTTCCAAAGGACCAAAAACTTCACCACCAGTGGTCTGGAACTGTGGGATCACTGCCATGTCCAACTCAATTCTGAATCAACCCAGAGATTAGGTAAGCATCAGAATTTGGTTTTGTAGGCATACACCCTAGCAAGATGGCAGCCTTAATTGCAGAAAATATTAATAGAATTAACACTTTCCCTTCTTGTTTTAAAGTTTTTTTGAGAGAGGACAAAACAGTGAAGAGACTTTTCAATTAAATGAAGATTAAAAAGTCTACTTAGAGTATAGAAATTACTGCATCTGTAAGATGATAGTTGCCATGGTAATGTTTGGTTTCCTGTTGATTACTTGAGTAAACAGTCTCTAAAATCCTGCTGATAATTTCAGATTGCAAAATAACCATCTTATTCTACAGTTCTAATTACATACATTTAGTATCAACCTTTATTTGTGATAACAGAAGTGTTATTTTTTTTTTAATCTCTGTTCTTATTCAGATTGTAAGGAGAGGTCAACCAACATTCAGAAGTAAAAGTGCAATCCACACTGGGGATGACCTCTTTTTATCACTGGAGTGATCTTTTTCTGTCCTGTTGAAAATGAAGTCATGCAATTCTTCCAAAATGTCTGTGCTTATGCCTTGTGTTCCCTCAAAACTATGCTCCACATGTCACTAGGTATTCTGGGCTTGGATTTTTGATCTTCCTGGTGATTATGAAGGCCTTTTCCTTACTCTTCTTTCTGATTTCAGTCAGCCCCCCTATTATTTTTTTTAGCCTGAAGTTGTTCTGGAAGTTGCCATACAACAGCGTTCCTGTTTCACCTCTGATGTGTTTAGTTTGTCTGCACTCCTTAGACTTCTAGAAAACAGTGACAATTCTTTTCAATTTATTCGAAGGACCTTCCTGGTAAGAGCAGTGCATTCTAGAAAAGTTCCTCACTCTTGTAGTGTTTCAGAAGTATCTCTAAAGGAGAGAAAGCTTTGAAAATTTCTAGTTTTGTGTCAGTGTTGGTCATGCTTCTGCAGCCAAAAGTATTTCAAGTTTTTGAAGGACATAAGATCACCTTATGCCTGATGTCACTACTACAGCACCCACCATTTTCTAGATAAGTAAAAAGACTTGAAGTTTACAAAAAATATAGCTGAAATATTAGCAGGTGTGATTTTTTTTGCCTTTTTTAACAAAACCATGTATTTCTGTTAGTGATTAATGTCATCAGCAAAATGAAGGTCACTCAAAGTGGGTTATGCTCATTTATTATTATCTTTCTCTTGATTCCAACAAAAAATAATGCAAAAGTAGCAGGGCATAAGAACTCCTTGTTTTACTCTTTAGCTTCTTCTGCTAATTCTTCGATGCTGGTCATCCCCTCTGTTCAATCAGAATGATCACAAAGAACTGGGAGTGTTTTGATTATACTTTCCTATCACTTCCTAGCATTTTTTTCCCACAAAACTATTTCTCAAAAGGTATTTTGGCTAGAAATACCTTCTGTCATAGTCAAAGACTATTTTCATGCTGCTGTTTATAAAGAGACTTAATATTTTTTTCCTTTGAGAGGGGCTGTTCTTGAGCCTGCAAAACACAAACTTTTGAATTCTACTGAACAAAAGTGTATAAATAAATAATTCACATTTATGTGTCTCATAATTGGTAAGAAAAGCTATGCAAACATCTAATTATGAGATATTCGTAAAATGGAGAAGGGAGACCTCTACAGTAAGTTGAATTATCACCTTGTTAAGTGAATATTGCTGAAAATTTTCCCCAAAACAAATGCACATAGACACCTATAATTTCCGTTCTCCAGTCTGCTATCACTGCAGTTGTCAGAGTCACAAAATGTGCACAATATCCCCAGCAATGTCATATCTCTGGCCTACATGTGGTGCAGCATTTGACTTTGTTCTCTTCAGGATACCTGTCATCTACAAAGCAGACAGCCTGCAGCTTCCACAATCTGGCCATTTTTAGATCTTGGCAGTGCTCTGAGAGAGCTACTTATTCACAGGACGTACTTGTCATCATCACCAGTTTTTCATTTTTTGTATTTTCAGAGCATCACCGGTAATAACAGAATGGAGTAGTTGATAACCTGAAACAGACTCTAAGATACATTTGTTTGGAGATGTTTCACACAGCTCCTTCAGTATTTGTTTGTATCCCGAAAAAAAGGATTCAACTGGCTTCTATCTCTGCTTTCCTCTACATCTTTCCTAGACTTCTGCTCTTTAAACCTTAGCACCAATTTTTGCAGCTAGCAGAAAAGATGATACTTTCAACCTTAAGCAAGTCAAGTCCAATTGAAAAATGCAGGACAATTCTTCAAAGACCAGGATTTACTAATAAGATTCATAGAAGCCAAGGCTAATGTAATTTAAACTAAATCTTGCAGACATAGAAATACTGTTTTTTTTGGAAAATATTTTGCAATTTCACAATTAATTCCTACTATAAGTCTGATATAATACTATAAAGTATGTATGTTTAATGCATATATTGTAATAATACCATTATCAAAATGGTAAAATATAATTAGTATGCATTTAAAATTAGGAATGTATTGGCAAAGATGTTTCAACAAACTACAAATATATGTGTAATGTTAGACACCTCCAACTTTTTTCCCCTGTGTGAAAGACTTCATGATATCACAATGTTACAAAACTGCAGGTCAGAATTTGGTTGACTGATCTGGAATGAAAATGCAAACTATACTTTTCTTTATATAAAATCTTTTATCTTTATATATATGTGATGCACAGGAAAAAGAATATTTTTTTCATTCTAGTTTTCTGAATATTTATGGAGAAAAACAAGATCTTGACTATGGCTTCAGTAATACAAATGGGAAATGTGCTCAGTGGAATGAATATGCCTAATACCAGTGTAGGGTTATTTCCCTGCCAATGGAAAAATGAGCTTCACTAGTACAAGCCTTTTTGGAACTTTCCCAGCAACAAGAAAGTTGAGGAACCTTTCAAAAATGCCAGAGATCTTAAAGGCACAGCTTTGGCCGAGGATGCTTATGAAAACAACTTTATACAGAAACTGCATTGAGACTTTTCCAAGACATCAAATCATTATAGATGTTTGTAGAAAGAATTATTCAGATCCCTTGAGGAATTTAAGCATCTAATGATTTTGAGGAACACCAGCTGAGATTTTCAAGGATCTTTAACAAGTTAGATACTTTGCTCCCTTTTGCTTCATCTATTTAGTCAATTTTGGGAGGAAAAAAAAAAGGTATCTTTTAAAGACTTAACAAAAGAATTCTCTAAAATTGCTATTAATGACTACACTAGTGGAGTGTTTTTCTAGAAAAGTATTTTTCCAAAGTAGGGATAATCTAAACTGCAACTTATAAAAGATTGACTTATATGGTTTAAGGACCATATTGCACTTTCGTAATCATATATGAGTTTAATTATTTTTGTAATGAAAATATGCAATTAAAAAAATGAAAAAGAAGAGATCATAGAAGGCGAGGGTGAATCTGAAATTTGGACAAAATTTTTCTATACCATTGAACAAAGGAAACTGGCCTGAACACAATATTTTACCTACAGAACAGAAACTTTGAAAGCCAAACTGGTTTATTTCACGCAGCAATTTAACTGAGTTCAGACACGTGATTAAGTTTCTTGCAGAGCTATGGTGCAACCAGGTACGAACAGATGAAATAATCTTTTCATTTTTGTTTTACTACCTGCCATAGTAGTCAGTTACACCTGATCATATAAGAATATGCCCTAACTTTATTAAAGCCCATAATTTAATGTCAAGATGTTAACCTTTCCCCACATTATTTTCTTCCTACAGTTTTCTGAGCATATGGCTCTTAACTCTTCCACCTAAACTCCTCATGTTTTAACTGCAGATACCCAGAATAGGCATTTCTCACAAAGATAACATTCATTCTACCTGTTTGAAAAGCTTCTTGAACTTTAGAACTGCCCTTAGCTTTCTTCAATAGATGATTTGTTTCACTTATTTTTCTGCTTTCTGTTTCTGATTTTCAAGGCTGCGATTAAAAATCAATTTGGCATTTACCACTCAGAAGCAAAGAAGTAACTCATAAAAGACATAGAGTCTAAGATGCTTAAAAACTGTACAAAAACCCTGGTATTTTCATTCTGTAGAGGAAACCCAGAATTTGATAGACTAGCAGAAAGAATTACTAATACTCTTTTTGTTAAGTTTCACTAGAGAGCTATAAATGTTAAACAGTGTTAAAGAGAAGGTGGAAATTTGAGACCAGTTTTCAGCAGATTTTGTTTAAATTTGTCAAAAAATAAGTTCTGCAGAAGGTATTTGGCTTGCATTTGAAAGAGTGAGAATCCAGTCACTACTTTCACATCATATGGAAGCAATAAATATAAAAATGAAGGCAAAATTGCATACTATATTAAGATCCAATTTGTAAATATCAAACTATCCATATGGGTTCCTTACTTGACAGTCTTTTCATCCGTAATTTACTCCTCATTCATACTTTTGGACTACTCTATATTTAACATTGCCAATTAGTAGAGCATTATAGTTTAGCAATTTAAATTAAGCTTTTGATTTAACAGTAACTGCAAAGACTTTTGTTAGATGTAAGAAAGCAGTGTATCTGACCAAAAGATTCCAACTGTTAAGACAATGAGAACCTGACAATATTTTATGATACTGGCTGCAATTCAATAGCTAGCTAAATAGAATATAGTCTAGCCTGTTACATAATACTTTTGGTATTTTTCTTATACATATAATCATGAATGGTATCGGTACATAGGCCTCACTGGTGGTGATAATCTGAAAGCGGCAAGATGATTTTTTAAAACCCACAAAGAATTGTATTTAATATTTTTATCTTCCCAAGGCTGTGCCTGGAACAGAAATTAGTACATGATCTCAGACAAATTGCATTAAACCAAATGGGATCTTGAATAAAAATAATATTATTTAAGTTATAAAATGTTCTACTTGAAAATGTTTAATCCAAATGACTTATTTTTACTACTGCCAAGAGCAATACACAGATATTTGCAACTTTATTATTGAATTTCTGCTTAAAGCCAAATAAAGGCAAATGCTCTACTGCTTTTATAGAGATTACATTTTTACCCATATGCATGCATATACATATCTTTATGGTGCTCTCATTCTGGTGCACAGGAGTCTGTTTGTGTAGGGAGGAAGGGTGAGTGGGACTTACACCAGGATTTAAGAAGGTCAGAGTATGCCAGTTGATTCCAGCAGAAGGTAATAGACTGGCATGGGAGTTCGGATTGATCCAGTGATCCATAGGATCTGCAGCATACAGCACAGCAAATATGTCAGGCACATGCTGAACCCTGAAACTTTAGTTCTCCAGACTCTGTCATGCAGCAGAACTTATAAGGGCTCCTTTTTATGGAGCAAAAAGTACACTTATGAGTAGTAAGATTTTGCTTAACTGATATCTCCTTTAAACTGAGTAGCCTGGAAAGAAAATGCCAGGATATACACCCCAAACATACACAGAAAATTACTTTACTTCCTTAGTGTGTGTAGGAGACTCATCAGAAACTGACAGCTTGATCTTAATTTCTTTATGCTGTGACTCTTCTACACTCTGTTAAAGGGAGAGAACCTTAGCAAAGCCTTAGGAAAAACTCCTTAATTTCTTGTTCAGCAAGCTTCCCACTCAGAAAACTGCATCATTATGGCTTTTTTTATTTGGGATTCCTCCTCTCCCCAGTCTGATGTCCATGGAGAGTCTGGGGTGCCAGCTAATGTGTGCTCCAGTGGGGCTGCTCTCTCTTCCCAGGCTAGAAGAGCCACGGTTCTCAAGAAGCCCAAGAGCTACACACAGCATAAAAACCCACATGAAATTGCTTTCATTTAGCCACTCTGGCAGATTCTATACGGCATCAGTGCATGCAAGGTATAGAAGAGTTTTGAAGTCAGCTTAAGCCCCTTTCTAGCAGTTAAAATAAACTGCAAATAACATCAACTGCAGTAATATATTTTCCCGTAAAAAAAAAAAAAAGATTGTTTTTTCTCCTCATACTACTCGTGGGATTTTTTTTTCCCCAAGATTTTATATAATGTTTTCACGGAAGAAAAAACTTCTAGCAGTTTAAAAGATTTCCACAACCAAGTAATAACAGCAAGAGAAATATCATAGGTGCAGAGTATTTGACAGCTTCTTTATTTTGGTGGGTTTTATTTGCTTGATTTTTGATTTGTTTTGGGTTTGTTTTGGTTTTGTTTTTTTTTTGAACAGGGGTGTTTTTGGTAGTAAGGCATGTAAAGCAAGAGAACTAAAACTCTGCTTTTGCCTTGTTGACACAGATAAACTTTCACTAATGCAAAAGTAGATAGGATTAAGCCCAAGCTGAGTATGCAATGAACAGGGGCAAGGCCAGTTCAAGGCTGAAATAGTGTTACAAGTTTGATCCAAAACCATTTCAAATTAGTGGCATGGTTTCTATGAAGTTGTATAAATTAAATACTGTTTCAAAAGTGGTCATTATTGAAGATCAGTGTAAAAGGAAAGAATAAAATACAAGAAACTTGTCATAGGTGTATTTAGTATATTTCATGTACATATTCGCATACATATGTTTTTCTTATATAATCTACTGAATGTGAACCTGTGCAAAATGTGGCTCTGGTTACATTTTCTGGGATTTGGAGCCCTGTCAGGTTATGTACACCAAAATTTTTGCAGCACGTGGCCTTCAAATCTCGCAGAATCCTAGCTTACACTTTGTAAATGACTATCTGAACATCTTTGCCTGAGCTGCCTCACAGAAAAACTTCAGCATTATTTTTAACTGGGCATAGCACCCAAAATAATTCTGGAAATATATGTTGAACACTTGAGAGAAGTAGGTTTTAACTGCTAACAATACTAAGGCAATTTCAGTCACTGAATTGCATCATATATTCACTTCCATATAATTAATTTGAAGTTCTTATCATCAGTCATCTCAGTTATAAAAAAAAAAATTTTTCTTAGAATTCAAAGATTAATAAACTTAGATTACTAAATTGAGGTTGTTTAAAGCATTGTAAAGAATCACTGGAAATATCTACAACATAAATAGCTTAATGGCCACAAGTGCTATAATTAAATCACTGTCTTCTTGTTCAGGCATGCTGAAATATCTTTAGGACATTAAATTTCATGTATTGGTTCATGATGTGTTGCTTCAGTGTTCCTTTCAATTCTGTCACTCATTTTGAGACAAAATTGGAAAAAAAAGTTAGGGGAAAGTGGCTATACATACATTGGTCACTTTGCAATCTGAAATCTACCTCTTGAAAGAGTTATGAAAACAGATACATAAAATTTTCATATTGTTTTCCAGATCAGAAATTCTATTCAGAAATTAAATAGTTTTTACTTTTTTCTACAAGTTTTGGCTTGTTGTTTTAGTAGAGTTCTAATTGATTTAATGCACAAAATGTCCAGGGGGGTCAAGATTTTTGACTTTAAGCAAGTTAGATGTCAAAACACAAGAACTAAGTATGAGGAACTTTTAGGTTCCAACCAACTATTTGGGCAGCACAGATGGCCTGTCTGATTATTAGTTATTCTCTGACAAGGCAGAGGTCAAAATGGGAACAATTTCAAGTGAAGATTGGGATTATTTATTCAAGACAAATTCAACAACAACTTTGCTATTTTTCCTTAAAATGCTGCAAACATGTATTTTTTTAATCAAAATTCTGAGGAATGTGGCAAGGCTAAATGAAAAATTGATATGGGAAGTAATTATGGTGACTGGCTTGCATTATGTAAACTCATGAGAGCAATTGTCATAGAAAATTTTATGAGTTTACCTTTCTTTTGCTTTATCAGGTAGCCAATATTTGATGCCTTTGCATTTCCATTAGGAAAATGCAGTATGGATTACTTGTCTTCTGATATAAATGAGTGTAATCTATAATAATGCAGAGGAAGCTGAACAAAAGTCAGCTTTTCTGTTGAATTGCCTAGTTGTTTAACTTTGCTGAAGTTATGCTGCCTGATTTTTTCTGCTCTCCTTCTCCGTATTTCTGGTTACTTCTTACAGTCATTAATGCACTTCCAGCTATCAGGATGCTGCCTTTGGCATTGCAGACTATCCTAAACTAATTATTTGATCCTTATTCTTGCTTTCTAACAAACATGCAGCCTCACAGAGTAGCCTTCTGTTTTTGTCAGAAGAATTGTAATGACCTAAGCCTACCTAAGCTTGAATGATAGGCTAAAACATAGAATTTGAGTAGATCTGTGATGGAACAAAAATGTACACAGAAGGAAAATCAAGGAGAAAAATCTCAATAGTGTGGAAACATTCTTGGAATCAAATTGTAACTTAGTTATGATTCAAAATTTCAGTATTTCAAGCTATTTCAGTAGCTTGTTTTCCGTTTGTCAAAACAAATGTTATAACAGTTAAATGACAGAATCCATCGCTTGTGAAGTGGCAAAATTTAAATTGAATTATTAAACAATTTGCTTTATTGAGTAATTTTGAACTTAGAGAAGCAATTTAAAAATTATGCCAAATGCCATATTGTGACAACTCTTGCCTCTTCCACGATTCCACCAATACCTTGCTCTCAAGAACATCTTCTTTGTCGTGTTTTATTATCTCTTTCTCTTGGCAGTGAAACTTTGAAAAAATTAATGGGATAGAATCACTTAATTGCCAAAGAGGGATCTTGCCAAATACATTTTGAAAAAGCTGAATAGAGAGAAGGCTAATTAAATTACTTTCGTAATGATTCTAAAAGTTCCTGCCTTTTTTCATGCGTTCCCTTACCCGACACTACAGACGTCACTTGTTGACGTTTTTCCCATTTCCAGTGTGGTCCTTCCCACAGGCCCCAGTTCTTGGGGATAAGCCTTGAAGAAAACCCGGTTCCTCCGGGTCACATCCCTCTGCTCCACCTCAGGGTCCTCCATGGCTGCAGTGTGGTTTTCTTCTCCACAGGCTGCTCCAGCATCTGGAGGCGCCTCCTCTTCCTCCTCCTCTCACACTGGTGCTCACAAAGCTGTTTCTCACACTATTTTTGGTCCCTTTTCTCCCTATCCAGCACTTTCTCCCCTTCCTTAACTATGTTTTCCCAGTAGTGCCACCTGTTTGGTTGATGTCCCGTGGCGCATTCATTGTGGATCTGGCTGTGTCCAGGACAGGGCAGTTCCTGGACTTCTCTCACAGACATCACCCCTGCAGCCCCCTTGCTGCCAACACCTTGTCACAGACACCCCACACTTACATTATCCCTCTTTTCTGGTAGCACTTTTAATGCTCTGCAGTGCTGGCTTCCCATTTCAAACCTCATATTTACTTGCAATCCTTCAATAACCTAATTTAACATTGAATCTTAGTGATTAAGCTGAAAATGTGCTCTTTGAAGCTTGTACTTGTGGGAGGTGTGGGATTTGCTTCACATGTGACAAGCTGTATGAGCTGCATAATATCATTTACTATCCCTCACTGGTAGAGGTAATTCTTTATTCTCCTTACTCTGGGAAAAAAAAAAAGAAAATCTAGGAATTTACAAGCTTTGTTATGTCCTGCAATCATCAACATTATTTTAAGAGCAATGAGTCCTTTTCTTTTCTTTTCTTTTCTTTTCTTTTCTTTTCTTTTCTTTTCTTTTCTTTTCTTTTCTTTTCTTTTCTTTTCTTTTCTTTTCTTTTCTTTTCTTTTCTTTTCTTTTCTTTTCTTTTCTTTTCTTTTCTTTTCTTTTCTTTTCTTTTCTTTCTTTTCTTTTTAATAAACAGCAACATCTGATGCCCATGAACCCTCATGCTGGACAAGCAGAAATGTAAATGTCATTGTCTTTGCAGATGTGCATGCTGTGCCCTGCTTACAAGCTCCCAGGGCAGTGGTCACAGCCCCAAGCCTGCCAGCATTCAAAAATGCTTGGACAAAGCTCTCAAGCAAATGTTGTGACCCCTGGGGATGGTTCTGTGCAGGGCCAGGAGTTGGATTCAATGATCCTTGTGGGTCCTTTCCAACTCAGCATGTTCTGCGGTGCTGTGACACTATTTAATAAGTAGCTTGTGCTAATAAATATTATTTAGTTCTGCATCCTAGTCCATCAGGTATTTATCAAACTGGACTGTGTGCTGCGAGACTTAGCTCAGTGATCTTATCTCATTTATTTGAGTAATTCTGCAGTGATGGAGAGTTACTCTGTGCTTCCCTGCTGCAGCTCCTCAGTGGATGTGCACCTGGGCAGGAGGGAGGCCCTTTAAATATAGGATTTCACTATTGTGCCCCTGGAAACAAAGATCAATGGGAGCTCCAACAGAGTAATGTCTCATACAGGCTTTGGAGGAAGAACTTTGCCTCAACTGGGGTGAAAGCAGGAGCATGCAGAGGATGCACCCTCTCTCTCTCAAACATGAAGGAGGTGGTGCCTCAGTTTTATGCAGCATGTCTATTTTGTATGGAAATGCATAATGAAAACTTCCAGCTTACAGGTGGGATTTTGAGTCACAGAGTAAATGATTTGTCCAAAGTCACGTAGCCAAAACAAGGAATTGCAGCTGGATTTTTTAAAATGTAAGCCAAAATCTTTTTCTGTATTCTGTTTTTCAAAAAATAACCAAATCAAACCAAGAACTAAAATGCCATTGATATTGCAACAGAGTATGAATATTACAGACCCATCAGTTATTTGAATTAACTTCAATGGCTATTAAAATGCACACAGATTTAGACAGTCATTCAAATGTATATTTTTGTATGTATTTGTGTTTAAGTATGATCAAGCTCATTGGTGCTTGTTCCCTGAAGTTTGACCTGGACTTGTTTCTAAATTATGAACCCTAATATTTAGCAATTTAAAGGCTAATGTTGTTTATAGATTTTGAATGCTAATAATTCAGTTCTATTGTATAAATATGTATTTACATTGGAAAATCCCTAAGAAGCTGAATTAAAGGGAAATGTAAATATCTGGGTTAATTTTTTGCACATTTTCAAGCACATACCAGAACAGAAAAGCAAAATTGGTCATTATGAGTACATAGTGATGAAAAATGGCTAGACACAATAAAGGATAATTTCTTTGGTTTCCACAGCATAATGGAGTATGAATCATATTTAAAATTAATGACTAAGAAGACAGATCATGATTTGAATGTCATCAGTAGCTATTTTACTCCTCCCTAGAGCTGCAACAAGCCTTTTATGAGAGATGAGTTCCTGCAAACAAGCCCTTTAAGCTGCCTGGAAGCTCCTAATTTATAACAGAGCTTTAGAAAATGCTTTATTTTTACTTTTTTTTTCCATGCTTGGGGTAAGCGTAGCAAACTGAGAACATCACCTTACTGCCCAGCAAGTAATGTGCAGCTGTTTGTTGGCAAGTAATTTTTGAAATATGATTTTTTTCAGGGGTGACATTGGTAGCAGATATCCGTGCTATTGTTTCTGTTTAGGTGAGCCTTTAAATTCTGGTACTGTGTATGTGGGGTAGACACTAAGTAAAGATAATGAGTCAACAATGAGCCTTTTCAAGAAAAAGGCATCCTGGTGTTTTTGATAGTGCAGTATACTGAGCAGCAATGAAAGGGGAAAATCGAGGTGGTTTTTTACTTCTACATGTATGTCAAGTTTTTATCTTTTTTTTTTTTGTTGTTGTTGTTGTAAGTTTGTTTTGGGGTTTTTTTTTTTTTTTAGCATCAGCAACGGTCCCGTATTGAAAGTTGAAGTCTGCTATTGTAGATCAAACTTTTACTAAAAAGATGAAGCACACCTTCTGTTTCAAAGGACTGCAGGTCAGACCTCTCCTGACATTCAAACTTTGTGTTTACTGGAGCTGGTGTGTACTTTCAGTTCACAGGTTGTCCTTAAGCTGTTGGAGTTATTACAGTGGTGTATTACCTTTCATTCCACCCACCAAATCTCTCATGGCTCATTTGGCCTGCACAATGATGTTCTGCGAGATTGTTTTCATTTTTCAGTAACTTATATCACAGAGTATCTCAGATTTAGCCATAACTCTATTTTCACTGACAGACTCCTCTCTCCTCTTCCTTTTGCAGCTGGCTCTTGAGGGGAGCACTCATAAAGCATGGCCACTTAGGATCTCAGTTTGAAGGACCTGCCAAATTACACCTTCAAATAGGAATGAAGGCAGGTTCACACGAAGAAAGCAGGCATTGGAATGGTTTATTTTTACAAACAGAGACAGACCAGAAGAGATACCGTCATGTATAACACCTAAAATAATAGTTGGACCTCTGGTTTAGTGCATCATTCTTTATGCTGCACTGTCCTACTTACAGTCTTGTCAGAAAAACACTTTCTATTGTATTTAGGTTCTCTTATGGCAACATGTAGAAAGATACAAAAGCAATTCTGCTAAAGGTAGCTGAAATTTTGTTGAAAAATGTTCCCCTTCCCATCATTACAGTATATTGTTTTGCAGGAGCTGGAATGGGTACAGTGAAAATTAAGAACTCTGGTGGTCTGTAGCTTGGCAACTACAGCAGTGGCCTGAGATCTGGGAGGCACAGACATGCTCAAGTTATTGCTCTGGTGAAAAAAATTCTTGGGGTAAATACACACACACACACACATATATATATATTTTTTATATATATATATACACACACGTGTGCATGCATACATAAATATTTCCTATATATGTGTGTGTATTATACGAAATAACAACAACAAAGTGAAATCATCTCCCTGCATGCTACTTTTGTACATTTCAGGGCACAGTTTCCTGAGTACTACCTGGCAGGATTCTGTCATCTTAATAAACACATCCTAAAAGAAAAGAGAAAGCTTTTGAATATACCCGATTCCCAATATTTTGTATCATTTTGTTGACAGGCTTACTTCTTATTTCACTGTGGTGAAAATCTAGATATCAAAAATTAGAATTTAAAAACGAAAAGTGATTGCTGTCTCTTGATCAGTTGTAACGCCATTTTCCTTTCTCACTACCAAGGAGGCTCACGAACCACATGGAGTAACCCCCTCTGCTCCTGGTGACTCTTCAGTTAACAAGGCACAAGGACTGAAGGAAAGTTCTCATCTTTTTCACGTCTTGTAAGGGATGCTAATGTTGGGAAGTTCATGGGAACATGAATAAATGAAAAGCATCCTCTGCTGTACAAAGACAACCAGTGGAAGTTACAAAACTGCTGCTTCTAAAGGTAATTGCCTCTTGGTATTGCTCTGTTGCACTTTTTATTTTGCGTGGGCCACACCTGATACTGTATTGTCCAGTGTAGGAGTGGTTCTGATGGCTCAGAAAGGCAACCCAAATTATGCCAGAACAGCTAGTTCCAATGCTCATAAAAGCACATTAGGAAAACATTACACAGAAGCAATAATTTGAGATACCAAACACGTTTTTTCCCCATTAATGATATTTTAAAATGCAGAAAGCACTTCTGTGAAGCATGAAGGATGGTCAGGGTTAGCTAATGAGGCTGACAGGTACAATTGCTGCACGCTTGATCTGCCTTGGACCCTAATGCTTATTTGGACATGTCCTATTATTGTGCGGGTTTTAAGTCTGTCCAAGCTCATAATCAATAGATATATGGTCATTCACAGCGTTTATGTCACTGTCTTGGATAGCTGGAACAAAGGGATCAGAATGTAGTTTGCTAAGTTCATACAGAAAATTTCTCATGGACAGTCTGAGCAAACTAATTGCTGGCATTAGCATGGGAGTCATATGAGCTGTGATAATGATACAGATAATGAAACCTCCACCTTTGGCCATCACTTTATTACCTACAGGGAAAGTAAAGAATTTATTCAACCCTCAGTTGCATTTTATAATTGGCTGTTTGTATCTGGGAAGATTTTGCGACTGTACAGTATCTTCAGATACCCTCCATTGACTGTAAAAGTAATGTAAGTACATTGGAAAAAAGAATATTGGGGACCCACTGCCAAAGTTTGTTGGAAAATGGAGAGTTAAAAACCCTGTAATTTTCAGTCCCAGAACTTTGAGCTTTGGAGGAAACAGTCTGAACTGACAGCTCAGCAATAGCTTAGCAGATCTATAAAAACTGTATATCAACAAAATGGTGATAGCTTGATGTTGCATGAAGATAGTGAACCAAGCAGGGCTAAATGCACTTTGCTAAGTGCAGTTCTGTTTTGTTGATATGACGACTCAATCTCACAGAGAGACAGCAACACTCAGGCTGCTTTTCCTTGTAAGCTGTATGGAAAGCCTGGGGAGAGTATGATTTTAATTTAAGCTGGTTTTGTAAAGGCTATCGACTTGGTTTAGGCATTCTGAGTTAATTAACCCAGGCAAAGAGGCACAAGTGTCTGTCAGTGTCAGGAAGTTAAAATGATGCCCAGAGCAAAGAATTCTGCCAACATTTCCAGCGTGAACTTAGTCAGACTCAGGCCCCTTTTCCAAGAAGGGCTCTGAGCAGTTGGCAGGCGCCTCTGAGCTGACAAGGGTTGCTCTTTCCTGCCATTTCACACCCACAGAGGTGCTAGTTCTCCATTTTTAAAAACACATTCCTGCAGCCAGTCACCTGTAAAAGGCAGAAAAATGATACTTACAGCCATGAGGTGGCCAGGAAGAGTTTTGTAGAGTGTCCCTTGCACTACTCATTTAAACAGGGAGCTGCTTAGCAGGACTGGTTCTCATCTGGCCATCAGCCCAAGGAATTTCTGGATTTCCACTAAGGCATTTCAGTAGTTCTGGTTGGATGTTTTAGCTGTAGGAAAATTACTTAAAATAGACCTATGTCTAAAATGTGATCCCAAATCTCCTGCTCACTTGTTGCCTACAGTGCCATGGCTTTTATTTATTTATTTTTAGGGATCATGAGACTACTCCTGTTTGAAACAGCTCTGCCAGTAGCTGCAGCTAAAATCAATCAAATGTCCACTATGGTAAAAAATTCTGGATACTCAGCACACACCCTCAAGATTAGGTAGCTGTAGCTACCCCCCTCACAATTTTCCTGGACAAATGAGAACAAAGAGATTTTTATCTTTGGAGAAAGATTCATAATGAAAGTACACATCAGTTTAGCTAACGAAGGAGTACATCAAATCATGTTTAAGCTATTCCAAGTATTTTTCTTATCTTAATTAAAAAAAAAACAATCAGATGAAAACCTATTACAAAAAAAAACCAACAAAAAAACCCACCCAAACCCTCCACAATAGTAAAGAAACTTACAAAGAAATAATAAATTAAAAAAAATCTTCATTTAAATGTTACCTTTCTAATTATTTCTGGTTCCAAAATTACTCCATGAGTAAAATTCAGTGAAGTAGATTTAAGTTTTTCATTTAAATTGTGGAAAGCAGTCATAATTTTTTCCCCCAAGCTTCTTAAACCAGAGATTTCTAATCACTTTTTAAACATAATAATTGGAAAAGCATTCACTTTGTTTTTAATCTAGCTAGTAATGAATTCACTCAAACTAACATTGATTATGAAAGTCTCAACACAACTGTAAGTTTCAAAATCAGTCTAAGAATTTGGTATTATAAGAATACGATTCTAAAAAAAAATCAAAGTGGAATAACTCTTTAACTTTTTAGAATTTAGGATTATTTCAAGCTGTGATATTTGGCAGTAAAGCTTCAAGGCAAAAATTGCTACCACAGCGTGGCATAGCAGAGGGATATCTCTGCTTATCATGCCAGCAAACAGGTGAATCTCATCCAAAGATCTCTACAAACTTTCTTCATAGGGTGGATCTGGGCCATAACTTTGCTAGGACCTTGTCAAACCATACATGCTGTACTTTTTATATTCCTACAGGACTTCCCATACACACTGGGATTTTTCCTGGTTTCCTCAGGAGGAGCTGTGCCGTTCCACGGCGGCTCTCCTAGAAATGCAGCATCCAGCACCTGTCTGTCCTTGGCAGAGAGCTGCAGCCTGCTCACTGCCTCCTCCTGGGCAGATTTTAGGGCAAGGACACAGCATTGCTGTGTTGAAGGATTTGCTGTAAGCTGGAAGTGATACTCTCAGGGGCTGGAACAGAAATGTAAACTCTGTGATGGGGTGACACGCAAGGAAAGGAGAAAAAAAGGTTGCTTCAGGTCTGCCCTACTGCCTACACACTGTTAGACCTTGTGGGAATTTTAGATTAAGTTTGCTGCCTCAATTTTTTGCTAGTAACAGGACGGTGCAGTATCAGGCAATTTTACAAGTGTGGCTGCTGCACTGAAATATTAAAAATTTTTTTTTTTCCTTGTACTTTTGACCTGTGAGACAGGAAACTCCCTGTTCTGAGAATTAAAGCAGCAATGCAGTTTAGGCTTCAGCTGTGAGAAATGGAGAATTCCTGATATGACAATTGGTGGGTTAAGTATTTGTTTAAAACCAAAACTGACATAGGCAGCTAAATTGCACCATCTGGAGCAAGAGGCAGATGTAAGCATCTTTATTTAAGACTCAGTTTCTTATTATTTATAAAAGATGCGTGGTATTAATTCATTCTTTTTTTTTGTTCAGGGAGTATCATTCATGGGAAATAGCTTTGTGTAGACATCTGGAATAGAAAATTCTTAATAATTTTATATAATAAATCCAGAATAAATGCTAATTATTAATAGTCAGGATTACTTAAGGATTTCAGACTAGCTGACAGCCTGAACAAAGCACAGGCAGATGCTTCAGACAGGCTGTAAGGAAGACTGATAATTATAAGCAAAGCCAGGGAAGCGACCTTTTATTGTGGCAGGAACTGCAAGCATCACCACACTCCTGACCACCACACACTGCACAAATTAGACCCATCCATTGGCTACATCAAGAGAACCTTATTTTCCAGCTGGTACTCGGGATCTTTCAACTTTAAGCTGGGCATTCAGAAACTGAGGCACATAAAAACATCCCTCATCTTCCAAATTTTATAGAGAAAGTGGTATTTTCATAAGAATGCAGTCATTTTGTTTTCACAACGCTAATTTGTTGTCAATGATTAATGAAATGGTAATCAGTTTTTACAGGGTTTGCCTGGCAAAATGATTTTATTCATTCAGTGTTTACAGAAAAGGAGCATATGACAAATAATTTATATGTGATCCTCAGAAACTTTTTAAGCTTCATCCAAGTTTGTTCAAAGTGAATATATAAGCATAAAGATAAAATAAGGCAGCAATCTATGTATATTCAGCCAGAAACAGACTATGATTTAGAACCTCTTAGGATAAAAAATAATGAATGGGAAAGACTTCTTAATTAAAACTTAACATTAAGTTGTGCTCTTTTATAAAGGTCCATCTAATTCTGTAAAATTTTTTCCAGACAGAAGGCATGCAAAAGATAGATTATAGTAACAGAAAAAAAGAAAAAACTTCAGCGAGACCAAGGCAACCATTAATAAAGCAACCATTAGGACATTTATAGAGCTTTGATAGAGGAAAATGTGGGAAGGTAAAGTGTTTTAAAGAAGCTGCCACCAAAGAAATATAGAAAAGTTTCATTTTGAATATGTGGCTATTTTTTTCATCTTAAGGACTCTGATTTAGTTCCAAACATAATTTATGGTATGTAAAATTAAAATGTCTGCCTAAACGTAAATGTGCATTATAATGACCATCCAAAGAAAACTACCGGCTCAGTTCTTGTGGTGTAACCTAACATACCAAGAAAGGCCAAAACTATTTGTTCTTCAGTGGATCTTTGTCTTTAGTGAACATGTAGTCAGCATCAGGAAGCTAGATTTATCACAGTTGAAAAATTAGGCCCTGGCAATCTGCAGGGTAAAATTTAATTTAGATTTAATTAGTGATGCACTGTAGTCAAGATACATGGCTTCAAGAAGCTGTTTTTAAAACTGAAGGAGTAAAAGTTGCCTTTGTTTAATTGGAACTCCCACTGACAGTGACCAGCAAAGATTTGCCTTTTGGATTGGGTGGTTGTAGCCAGCACAGGCTCAAAGCAGTTCCTGGGGCAGGTGAGTGCTCCTAGCAGCAAAGTGACACACATTTGCATTATCAGCAGCCATTCTGAATAGCCTGTCCTCCCGACCTTGTGTCTAAACTTTGTTTGTTACCTAATCCAGTTGCTTTTCACGTTGATTCGTCATAATCATCTTCACACATCTGAGGACAGAACCCTATTAAGCTCTATCACCACTAGCTCTTTTGTTTTATAATGACTAGTTATAATTTATAATGACTAAATAAAACCTTCAATGACTAATATACTAGTTCTTTAAAAGTATCAATTTTTAAAAAAAATCTGTGTATTTACCCATGGTCAGAAAAACAGCTTAAATTCCTATCATCGCTCAAAAGTGTAAAAATCCAGGAAAAGGAAAGCCTAACAATAGGTTTAAAAGGTGGTTTAATGGTCTCAAACTGCTTTCAGAATATTTCAACTTTAATTAGTACTTTTGAAAACAGAGATTTTCAGCATGGTATAACTTTCTTCTCAGTTGAAAAAAGACAAAGTTAGAAATTGATCTTTGCCCTGCGCATTGACACAGCTCTGTCTGGTGGTCTGAGAATCCTGTAATGGCACTGGAATGACTGAGGAGCATTTCTAAATCCCATACTTTTTTCCCATAAGACAATGATGTTAGAGGTTTGCTCTTGCAATATTGTTTCTTTCAGTGGTGTGGTAGAACTGGGATATCTGTAGGTTGCTGGTCAACAGCTCATTTCTCAATTGCAATTATACCTTCTTCATTACTTTTAAGAGCTTTGCTACAGATGAGTAGCATATGGTATTGGCTAAGGAGATGAGACTTTAATGAGATATAGAACATGCCAACAAAATGCATGTTAAATTGCAATGACACGCTTGTGTTGGTAGCTTGTGATGTTGTGAAATTAAATTCCTGACAAGACAATGAAAACAAATGCACTTCAGCAAGCCCGTAGTCACCCAGCTTGTCCTCAAGCTGGTCCAGGAGACAGGGCAAGTGGGAGGCTGCTGAGAGGGAGGAGGGAGGGGTTGGGTTCTTTCCCTGTTCTGCTACACAATTTCATAAAATAATTCCATCCTTGTTCTCCGACTTTGCACAAGGACGTAATGAGTCACAGTATTACTTGAAGTTTTAAGTACGACTGGTGCTGCAAAAGGTTCTTCCAAAAGGTGTTACATCTGTCTTAAACACACAGATTTTCAGGAAGCTAAACAATAAAAACAATCAACAATAGACGGTGAGTGATATGTGACTTGCTGTAACCTGGAGCCATGTACACCATTTAATTAGCACAACTGAACATTTTCTGTCTGGGAATACAAAAACCAGTCTTCTCTTCAGCTCAAGCAGTGGCTGTTGAGCCTGCAGAAGGAAACAGATAGCAGCACCCCTGAGTATGTCTGACATTTTGACTTTCGTGCCTGGACTCCCAAATCACCCATTTTTTGTAAGGAAGAGTGAAAGTAATAACACTAATAACATTGTTGTGAGTAGCTCACAAGGTTTGGAAGGGTTTGGTAACATCATTACTCTGTCTTGGGAGAGATTAAAGAAATTAAATGTTAGATTCCTAGCCAAGGAATACAGATCCAACAGACATAACCTAGGCTGGCATCATCTGATGGGTAAAATGAAGCTATAAGTGTTGCATTAAGATTGCTCCTCTTGGGTCTTTCTAACACTCTCCAAGCTTCCTCTTGCCCTCCCCCAAATACAGAGAAATACATGTTAGAAAAGTAAAGCATGTAAACATCTTGTTTTCCTACCATGCCTTGGTAAAACAGCCAGTTAATTGAAAACTGCAGCTTTCATCCACTCAGCCTTCCCAAAACATCCTGAGTCTTGTGGTGCAAATGCATTTGTTAGAAAAAAATTACATTTTATCTCTTAATTAAGAGTTTATTCATGTTTGTTTCACCTTGACAGAATTTGGAAAGCAAAAGGTAAGGAAAACTTGCAGTCCAAGTTATTGAGAAAATGCATTTGTCAGGTACAAGAATTTTCTAGGAAATACCCCTAGATTTTAACGAGAAATAATCTCAAAAATATTCAATCATTTGTGTTTTTAAGGAAATCCAGATATCTTTGTGAACTTCATGAGTTGTTTTTTGTAGAACTTAAACTAAAATCTAATCCTGGTTGCAAGTGTACCTTTTAGAACAGATCTGAACCAGAGAGAATCATTACAATTCCAGTTGTAGTATATTTGAGGGGAAAAAAAATCAAAATCTGAAGAACAGCCATGACATCATCCATATTGTATCTCTACGATATGTGACCTGCAGGGGAGTGCAAATGTTCTTAAGATATCTTTGAAGTAGATTACTCTGGCAATTCAACTTCAGGAGCTGAACAATAGCTAGCTCTGGTTATCACACCAGATGCCAAAGTGAGTTTTGTACCACGCTGATCTTCAGGACACCTTCAGCAGTCAGGCAGCTTCACTGTGTCCCACGGTGGCTGTGTACACACATTTGTGCACTGTGCTGTGCTTTCACTAGTGATGTACTCTGTGAGCTGCTTCTTGAAAGACAGGAATCTCTGTCTTTACACCACTAGCAGGAAAAACTTTCTTGTACTTGGCAGAGTAAAAGGACAATGATAGTATCTTCTTACAGTAGAGATGGAGCAAAAGGGAAAATCAGTTTATGTGTGAGTGGAGGATTTGCAGGGTATAGTTTGGTTCATATGGCTCTGCTGAGTTCTGCAGGCTGGATTAACACACGATGGGCACCCTCCTCTCCTGAGCTGCGTGCACATCCTGAGCTGCCTGAGCTCTCTTTCCCTGCCAAAGCCCCACCGTGGCTGGGCTGCCACGGGAAGGCCCGGGAGGGAGGAAGACAGGCAATCTGAGCCCCAGGGGCTGTTGAATTTCGATTATCCCCAGCCCAGTTGACGCTGTCTCCTCATGGAGTGTGAGGCCCAGAGAACACCCTTGCTATTTCCTACGTGTAATTTGTTTTTAGAACTCCTTTGGACTTCTGGTGCCTATGGTTTGTGCATTTGCTTTTGGCAGGGAGCTGTTCGGATCAATAAAGATTTGTGGAGACTTGCTGTTTCTATGCCAGCTACTTTCTACAAAATATTATTTTCCCATCTTAGGGCAAAAAAGAAAAAAGTGTCTTTGAAATCATTCAGAGACCAAGGATCTAAGCAGAAGCCTGTGTGGATCTGACGGTGTGGGAAGATGATTGGAGAGGGAGCTGAAATATCCAGCTCGGCAATTTTATTCGTACTTGCTCCCTTGTACTCCCTATTCACACTTCTCCCTGCTGGCACACCCTTATTTATCTCTTACCTTGAGCCAAAGATATTGTGCTATTCTGAGAGAAATTTTCCAAAGGAGCTGCAGCGTCTCCTTGAGATGACAGATCCTGGTAAAAAAAGATACCTTGGCTAACTTGGTTATGCACAAAGCATCATGTTTCCTCTTAATAGGTTTTTCTTCTAGGTAAATGTCTTTTAACAATGAGAATTAGAAACAAATTATATTCAGATATTCAGACCTTGCAAGGAAAGCACAAGGACTGTCAGCCTTATGCCTTTGCCTTTTTTCCTTGTTTGAGAAGCAGGCTATAGGACAAATGCTCCACTGCTCCCAAGTACATGAATGGTAATTTTATATATATGTATATGTTATATATATATTTAAAAATAGCTACTGCAAAATACATACATGTGTATTCTGTTTGTAAAACAAAATCCAGTGATATCAAGGCATTAAAGTATATGGTAGCATGCTTTTTCAGTCCATTTAGCCGTTGCATTGAATGAAAGGAGAAATTGTATTTCTGGATGATTTTTTTTCACCGTGAACAGTGGCTCTTCAACTACTTTCTCACAGTCTCTGCTGGGGCTGTTTTCATTCTCACAGGTTTTTGCAGTATGGTTATTGTGCATCTATACTATGAGAACATGATTATCCATGAGTGTGGTACCTGGACAGCTATGTGCTCAGAAATTAATTTTGCTTTTTATTACAGGGAAGGACAAAGAAGAACAAAACTTTGGGAAAGAGTTTCCCTCATTAAATATTTACCATTTCAGCTCCAGAGTCAGGAAAGGTAAGCTCTGAGTCATTACTTTTTATTTTTAGTATCCAATCTACTTGGAAATGAATGGAATGTAATAACCTTCAAATTCCTTCAGACATTGTGAGTTACATGAAATCATTTATTTGAAAAGCAGCACGAGATAATGGAAGGTGTATTGGGTTGGCCAGGTTCTGATAACAGGGAGGGCTACAGGGGTGGCTGCTGTGAGAAGCTGCTGGAAGCTTCCTCCATGTTCAGCAGAGCCAATTCCAGGTGGCTCCAGGATGCACTCACCATTGACTAAGGTTGAGCCCACCAGTGACAGTGATTGTGCCTTGGGGATAACATACTTAAGAAGGGGGGAAAAAATGTGTACAGTGACAGCCAGAGAGGAGAGTGAGAAGACATGAGAGGAACAGCCCTGCCCACACCAAGGTCAGTGCAGCAGGAGGGGCAGGAGGTGCTCCAGGCACTGGGGGATGAGATTCCCCTGCAGCCCCTGGTGAGACCGAGGTGAGGCAGCTGTGCCCCTGCAGCCCACGGAGGGCACAGGGGAGCAGAGATCCACCCACAGCCTGTGGAGGAGACCCACTCCAGAACAGGGGGATGTCTGAGGTGGGGCTGGGACCCTGTGGGAGTTCTGTGCTGGAGCAGGGTCCTGGCAGGGACCTGCAGACCTGTGGAGGGAGAGCACACACTGGAGTTGGCTTTCTGGCAGAACTTGTGGCCACACAGGAGCCCAAAGTTGGGGTAGCCTGTTCCTGAAGGACTGTAGACCATGGGAAGAACCCACACTGGGACAGTTTGTGAAGAACTGCAGCCCATGGGAAGGACTCACATTGGAGAAGACTATGGAGGACTGTCTCCCATGGGAGACCCCATGCTGGAACAGGGAGAGGATTTCTCCGTCTGAGGAGGAAGGTGTGGCAGAGATGTGATAAACTCATTTCAGACTCCATTCCCTCTTCCCCTGCACTGCTGGATGGGAGGAGGTTGAGAAAATTGGGAGTGAAGGTGAGCCTGGAAACAAGGAAGGGGTAGGGGGAGCATGTTTTAAGATTTATGTTTTATTTCTCATTATCTTGCTCTGATTTGATTGGCAGTAAATCAAACCGATTTCCCCAAGTTGAGTCTGTTTCACCCATGATAGTAATCAGTTTGTGATTTCTCCCTGTCCTTATCCCAATCCATGAACCTTTAGTCATGTTTTCTTTCCCCTGTCCAGGTGAGGAGGGGAGTGAAAGAGTGGCTTTAGTGTGAAAGAATGTCCTGGCCTCCTGGCATGGACAGAGTCGATGGTTGGGAAATGTAAGGCATTTTATTCCTGCACATACCCATTTTCATATTTAAAATTAGATCTCTGGAGAGAAAAATATGAATTGATTTTTTGAAATTGTTTTGTGTTATGTTAATTTAAAATGATCAGCTAGCACAGCAGTAATGATCACAGAGGATTGTTCTTTTGAAACAGAGATAACACATCATTGATCTGATGCTTCAAAATTCATCAGAGACTTTTAAGGCCATAAGGGAGAGTTTTGATCAGCTAGGCCTAACTTCTCACACATGAAAAGCAAAGAGAATTTCACTAACAATTCCTGCACAAGTTGTGCTTCTGGACAAACACAATACTTTTATTTGCAGGGGCTTCTTAAAGTGAAAATAAAGGCTTTCTGTCCCCAACTTTATGCTCACCAGATAATTTTAACTTCTTTTCAAAGCACGGCTGCATAATTAATTTCATTTTATCTCTGACTCGAGGTATTTATTAAACTCATGAATGGACTTCATGTGACTTCATGGAAGTGAATGAAAGACACAAGTTATCTGCAAACCTTTGAGTAAGAAAACTGAGCCAAAACACATAAAAAAAATGCTGAAGCATCATCAACCCACTGGAGATGTAAAAAACCACACCACAGAAATAAATGCAAAGAAAGAAAATTGGCTAAAGTCTTAATCCAGTGAAACATGAAAGTGTGTCTGACTCTAAATAATGTGAAAAGTTTCACCTAAGGCAAAGAGAGTGTTAAAAGGTTCAGAAGACATAGGCATGCCTCTGAGTGCTTTAGTAGATTGAATCTGAAGTGCCTAGTCAAAATCATTAACTTCTGTTAGCAAGGAGGTAGAACAGAGTTTTTGGGCCATTCAGTAAAATAAATTACAAACCAGAAAGAATTATATGAAAAACCTCCTTTACAACAGTGATGTTCATGGTATTAGCTAAGGATCAACCTCAAATGAGGTTCCCACTGTGCAGTGTAACGCACTTCAGTAAGCACTAGGTGCAACTGGCTCTGCAGAACATTCAAGCTAAAGAGAATGCCCCATTTTCAAGAAACACTCTCTTCTGTTATTTATTTTTTGCTATGTTATTTTCTCGTTATAGTCTTGATTGTATTTTCAGTAACGCTGCTTTTCTCCCAATGCAGAAACCTTTGGTTTGCATTTCCAGCACACAGAACCACCCCTGAAGAAAACAAGGCAGCAGCCCTGCAGGTGAGATGTACCATAATATCTTCTCAAAGACTGAAGTGCTTTACTTTTGAAGAAGCCAAAGTACATAATTGAACAGAGTTGCTATGATTAAAATGCAATTAAGGTTGTGAAGCCCTTGAGCATCTTAAATTGTGGCATGATACAATATTTATCAGGCTTCAGAACACATAATCACATCTTTGGCCATCCAGCCATGTTTTGCTTTTTCCCTACACAAGATTAACCCTCTATCACAGTTTGATGCAGCTAAACTTATCACTTCTGTATATGACACCTTAATAATTCTGAGGTGGAAGAGTAAGGACTAGAATTGCACAGAAGACAAGCAATGAAGTGACAAGAAAACACCCGTGCTTAAGCATTTATTTTAAAAGTTGTTGGTTTTTTTTTTTCACTGTTAGTGAAAAATGGAGCTAATATAAAATTCTGACAGGCATAAACCTATTGAATAATTCTGATACTGCAATCTGCAGGTGACTCACAAGCAATAAATTGAATGATGTTAGTTTTATGCAAGAAATAATCTTTTAAAAGTCATAAAAAGGCATATGTATAATTCATATGGTTAATATTTGAGGTATTTTGAAGGTAAGTTCACACATTTCTTGTGTCTACATGCACATGGTTTAAAAGAAAAAAAATAAAAGGAAGAAATGCCCTTCAGTTAAAAACTTGGCAACTAGTTCAAATTCTACTTCTAAATTTGACTTTGTCATGTCTGTTTATTAAGAATATAATTCATCACCTGGGAGTCTGCTCTCAAATATCAGTACCTATCATAAATACTCAAAATTTTTTCAACTTATCATCTTTCAGGCATTGTCACAGGATCAGTTTCAATGACTGCTCATGATAGGTCAAATTCAGGTGTTGGCAGAAGACAACTGTGGGCTCTAATGGTAGCTTTGTGAATATGCTGAGGAACTAAACTACTGTGGTTCAAAACATTTAGTTATTTTGATTTTTTTGCCACATTTAGATGCTGATTCAAGAAGAACTTGTGACCTGTACCTAAAGCACAACAAAAGGTTGCCACCCTTACACACAGACAGTCTTATTAGCTTTTATAAGTCCTGTCTTGAGTTTCTCTGTTTTGTTTGTTTTTCCAGGTAGGAAGACCTGTTCTGGAGGGGAAACAAATATATCCACCATATATTTTTTCCTTAGAAATAACTGCCTGTAAGCAGAGCAGATTTTTACATTTAGACACTTAGTAATGTTTAACAGATTTTTGCATGTTGTGATATTAGTTGTTATAGCTTCATGCAGGCATTAAGGTCAGTTAGGTGTTGAACAGACACAGTTTGTCTGTCTAAACTGGACAACAGAGATCAAATCCAAAACTCCTTCCAAATTCAAAAGAAGGAGCTTTAAAATAGAGAAATTTTCCCAAAAGCTCAGCAGACTGAGGACTAGAGATCCTACTGTGTTTTAGAGCTGAAGACTCAGCTTCCAGTGCTACCAATGCAATTACCACAATTTCCAAACAGTAGCTACAACAGCAGTACAAAAGAGAATTGTACCTGTTGTACACAACCTTAAAATTGAAAATCTGCTTTCTTGGAAAGGCAAAAAAATCTCTTAAAATCAGACTGTAAAAGATCATCCTAATTTCTGTCTAATCCTGCTCCTGCTGCTTCGTCCTATCATTACTCAGCTTCACATTGCCTTTTGGAGAGCAGCATGAGCCCCCTCACCCCCTTCCCTTCCCTTGCCTTCTGCCTCCACAGGCTCAGCCACCACTCAGAACCTGTGGGAGTTTCACAGGTTCTCCAGGCAGTGCTTTCCAGCCCTTGTGTTAAAAGCAGAAGGCAGAGAGAAAAGCTTCCCATGTTAAAGACATATTTAGGAACCACTTTGAGCCATCATCAGGGAGCAGCTTGAGGTGGACAAAACATATGGGGGATGTGAGGAGGGTAAATGCTATTTGGCTACACAGCAGAAAAATGATTTCTGAGGGGGGGGTGGGCTTGATAATACCAATCACTTTTTTCTGTGTCTGTAATGCAGAAGTTTCTCTGTGCTAATCTTGGCACTGACATTGAAATTGATGTGTGGCCTTTAGGTAAGTCACTTAATCAATGTGTTTGTAAAATGAGGATAATAACATTTATTTGCCTGCCTGAAATGGATGTAACAAGGACAGACTGGTTAGTGCTGTGAAATGCTATTTACTAGTAATTGCAAGTATTATTATGCTGCGGACTTAAACCCCTCCTTGACTGTTAATTGAAATAGCTGAAGAATCAAATAAAAGTCTGATGTGTAAAGGTGACAGTGGTTTCAGCTAAGGTGGAGCTGGTTAACCCGCTTCCTTTTCATGATGCTAATTATGCTTTAGCTGAGGCAATATACATCAAAAATGTTTCGAGCATGTACCTGCTCTCACTCAGAAATAGAATGAGAGGCAATATTGTGGTATTCATATCTGAGTCACCAGGTAATGTGCCATTGATAATGGGTCAAGGGAGAAGCTGGGTGTAACACAGAAAAATACGTGTTCAAGCCTCTGTTCTGGGATGCAGGTGCACTCAGGTGTCCTGAGAGCAGGATGAGCAGTGTAGATAAGACAGAATTAGATGCATCATTACCATTTTCAACCCAATTAACATCTCCGCTCTTCAGGATTAAGTAAGGTCTGTAACTTGCCTTTTGGTATGGCAGGCTAAAAAAAAAATTAAGTCCTAAGGGTGCGAAGAATGAATAATGCTGTAAAGCAGTATGAAGTAGATTAGGAAATGAATTACAGTAAACTGTCTTATCTGTGAGCTTGGCTTTGAAAACTCTTTTGAGGCCTCAGACTGCCCCCTTTCTCCCACAGATGTTTCTCTGAGAAGAGAGGAACATAAGATGGCTGCCTGGGGTGGCTAAAGAACCAGGTCCTCCAAAAAAAAAAAAAGCCATCTGTAATACTACTAAGAATCATCCTGTTCCAAACAATCACATTTAGTTGACACAGTAGTTAAAATAAACCTAGGCTGAGGTTTCTCCAACAACTAATAAAGGAGTCCTAATTTGATCCTTCCTTATGTTGAGTGAAAGCTAGCGAGCAGGGCTAGTGCCTCTGACTTGACTAGAACTTGGGGAGAATAACTTCTTCAGGAAGGTTACACATATCTCACTTCAGCTGCTTAATATTTTCATGGTGAATTTGATTGAGATTTATCAAGGAAGCAGGAACTCAGACTGTGATTGGCAATATTTCCAAGAATACATCAAGAGTTATGAAAAAAGAAGTGATGGAATTGTTAAGTGAAAATGACTTACTTTGCTTTTCTCCAGTTTACAGCATTGCTTTCCAATTTTAAGTTTTACAACCCAAACTCAGGGCAAAGCCAGCCAGGTGGCTGCATCTCCAGAGCAGCAGTGAAAAACAGAGTGGCTGCCGAGTGGGGCACCCGTGGCTCTAGGCAGTACTGCTTGGCATGCTGCTGGCAGGATGGCTTCCTGCATGTATTGCAGTGGATAAACTTTCCACCAAGCTGCAGAAGGAGAAACATTTTGCTTTCTTCGGTAAAACAGTTCTTGGAAAGATTGCAAGTCCCTGCACAGTGGTGTCGTACCCAGAGAGAATTGTCACACAGAGGCAGATCATCCTGTGTTAATCAGGTTAGAAACAGAGAGGTGCCTCTTTGGGGCTCATCAAAACCTGCTAGCTGTAGGACACTCAGAGTAGAAAAAATCAGATGTACTGAAAACCAGACATTAAAGGGATACACTCATGAGAAGGAGATTTAAATTCAGAAATAAAGACTATGGGATGCCATAGGCTCCTCAGGTTCAAAGGAGGGTGTCTCGGGGGAGTTCTGCTACAGTCATACGTGGGCTGTCACTCAGAAAGACTGCAATGAAGAGATTAGGCAGAGGCAAGGTCCAGCAACTGCTCTGATCCCATGGGAGACAGTGCTACTGGATATAAAGGCATTGCTGTCTGCCAGTCAGTGAATGCTTAGAAACGTTTCTGGGAATATTTTGTCAAATTGGTAAAAGAACATGCTCAGTAATTTAATGTTCCTTTTGGGTTTTGATAATGATAGCCTTACAGAAAAATCACTCAAAATGGCATTTGAATAGCCGTGTCAAAATGTCTAGCAGTGACATCCACAGGTAACAGGAATATCATGCAAGTTCAGTTGAAACAAGACAAAGGCACTCAATTTTCCAGATATGAATTCTAGTCCCAGATTATCGTGATCCTATGTTCAATTCAAATTCTCTGTAAAAAGAAATCGGTGCTGACTTGTTTAGAACAGAAATGTATACTCAAAAAAAAAAAAAATCTTGCTCCATTTCCAATGTTTTTACTTCACTGAACCTAGTTTTAACCAACAAGAAACTCATTTTTCATTGTTACAGCAGCAAGGTATATCATTCTGCCAGCAAAGACACATTCAATGAGGGTTATGGCAATTAATATGTACATGAGAAAAGGAGAAATTCCATCCACCTTTAATGAGCTATTCTTAGCAGCAGTGGTACTTCCCAACCCGTGACAGGAGAAAGAGGTTTAACCTTACCCTGCCAAACTTAAGAGACAGATCAGAAGTGCTACAAGAGGGGGAATTCCAAGTCATCTCAATTATGTGGCACCACATGAAATAATTATATTTGGTTACCCTTCAGAATGACATTGAGGGGCAGCTTTCATGTACTGCTCCTCCAGACATGGCTACACTCTGAGTGTGCTGCTTTTGATTTTTAAGTAGCTAGCACAGCTATAACCCCTGCATGTTATCTCTAATGATGAATGACAGTATTATATTTACAAGCAGATACTATTCTCTGGAAAGATTTTTTTTCCCTTAACTATCCTGGTTTACAATGTAAGACAAAAGAAATTAAAGGCTTTGTTGAATCTTCTCTAACATAATGGAAAGTTATGTGAGATTTTATGCTTTTTATTAACAGAGGTAACACACAATGCAAAGGACTTTTTTTTAAAGAATGAAATTAATAAAACTAACCAAACTTCCTTCAGTTAATATGCAAAGCACATATTAACCCTAAAGGCAAAATGTACCCGATTAAAACTCAGAGAAAGACTTGTTTTCATGTTTCTGAGTATTGAATAGGTTACAAAATTAACTTAATTTAGTACAGAAATACAACAGAACCCACCTCAGTTCCTCAGTATTGAAAAAGGTCTTGACGTTTATGAAAAACTGAACCCTGATATAAAAATAAAATCATGTGAACAAGCAGGACAGACACCAAAGGCTGAAATATGTCAGTTTATTCTAAAAATGAAAAAACAGGGCAAGACATTTGACTGTTTTAAGTTAAATTTGCAAAATGTTTTTGGATTTAAGAAAAACAGAGACAAGAGGTGATGATAGTTTGCCTTTTTTTTTAATCAATAGGAATATGTATACTTCATGGAATGGAAAGGAAATTAAAAAAAACAGGAAACATATGGCAGTTATTTTTCTGTTGCTGGCAGTATTGGTTTTTATTTTTACAGTTATGAATAATCAAGCCTTCCTTTTGCAGAAAAGGAATGGCTCCTTGTGCAACTCCTTGCAAAACCAGGGCAATAGTTTGACGACATTTGCATCTCAGATTTCACAGTGCTGTCCCTTCATCAACATGCAATGACATTGTGGAGAAACCATCATGCCTATCTCATCCATCAATATGCTGTTTAATTTTCTTCCACCTAACTTTAAATTTCTTAGGGATGTCAATGCCACATGGCTTACTGTAAAACAAAGGGGGAAAAAAAAATCAACGTTAAATCAAAAAGGAACTAGACAGAGAGGGAGGAAATAAACATGCTAGTACATAAATCAAGAAAATAAACCTAAAGCAAAAAGCATTACATTGGGATATTATAAATTTAATAAAGGCAGTATTTATAAAATAGAGCTAGCATGAAAATTCCTAAAACACAAAAAGAATTATACTGAAGAAGTCAGCTGAAAAGCTTTATTTTGCGCTATATAATACAACTCAGATACAGAGCTCTTCACAAGTCTTCATGTAAATCTTATTCAGAGCTGCAAGTAACACAGCAACTTGGACATAAACCTGTAAAAAATTCTAGTATTAATCACTTGTAATAGTGCTAGAGTGGTTTCAACCTACCAGCGCACACATTTTTGGCAAGCATAGAGACAAGACTGGAAACAAGTCCATCCATTTAAAAATGCAAAGAATGTGAATGATATTTTATAGTGCTGAGAAAAGAATAAGACATAAACAATTCATCTTTTTCTTCACTTTTAGGGTGTCTAATACATGTCCTCATTCATCAGCTCTTTTAAATATTATGTATATCAGATATCTTAAGTCAGATTGATATTCACAGTGAGCATCTTTTAGTGTTATGACTAGAATAAAAGTTTGATTGTACAAGAGGTTGTTTCTTGAGACTCAAGGGTTCCTGAATGACAGCACAGCAGTCACAGTTCACAGAAATTACATGTATGTACAAAAAACAATCAGTGAAGATGTGAGCCTATTTTGAAATAACAATTAATTAACAGAAAAAGAAATAGAACACAGAAGCAAGCAGATAAGTATTTGGCACTATGTAAAACAAAGGACACAAAGAAAATTTTGGTGGATACAGCTAAATTATGTGCTTTTCAGTTAGACATGTAAGTAATTCAAAGTAAGAGAAGCTAAAACATCGTGTGCAAAATGCCACAGTTAATACTTGCCCTTAAGTCCTGCAGAGCAAGGTTTTGTGTTCAGAGGACGATGGTCCAGATTTAGAGAATGACTCAGCTCCCTTTGTAAGTGCTCCTTGTGCATGTGTTCAATCAGATGACAACACAGGAGTTGCTGAGGAGACAGTTGCTGGAGTGCTTAGGTCAAGAAGCAACAGATAATTCATGAATTTTAAGAGCAATTCAGTATTTTAACTGTGTGCAGCTGAAACAACAGAATGAGGAAATAGAACAAATAATTCTAAGAGTGTGGACAATTATCTTACGAATTAAGAAATCTCTTTATTTGCACAAGTTAATTCCTTAACCAGAGACAGTAAAAGAACCAGATAATGACAACAAGAAAAATGTCAGGAGAGGACTCAGTGTGTTTTATGAGATTAAGCTTTAATGAGGGTAAGGCATGAAAGACTTTTGAAAACGTTCCTACTTTAGAGTATACTATTCTTACAAGAGTACTATTATGGCTACTACTTCACTACTGTCAACCTGACTGACCAAAGGCAGTGAACTGTATCACTGATTTTTAAAAAAATATTAAATTTATTGAAGGTTGGTATTAAAGCAAAAATAGATATCTATAACAAAATATAAACATAATAATGTATATAATAATAATATTATATTGTATATAATATATAACAATAAATTATTATATATCTATAATAAGGTATAAATCAACCTATAGCACTATAAATCTGTAATGATAATTTTGCCTGGAGCACTGTGTTATGAGTTTCTGTGATATCACAAAGTAAATGGCAGGTGGGCTCCAGAGACTCAGAATAACTACAGGTCCACATGTTCTCATTTATCCCACCACAATTATTCATATTTCAAATTCTTTGAGAAAAAAGAACGGGAATAAAAGAAGACATAAAAATATTTGTAAATTTTACCAGGACATAGTATTTTGAATACTTAAGTATTTCTACATCATATTTATCAACAGTTGGCTAATGTAAGACTAGTGTACAAGAGCTGATCTGCTCATGGCCCCCAAAACCATGGCTACAAGGTTTTTCATGAGATCTGTTGGGATTTCAACATAAATTTGGTAAATAGTACAAAAGCAGAAAAAATTAGTAGAGATATTTGGCTTAAGTTTTTTATATTCTTATATTGACAAACTACTGAATTGCTGACAGACTGTAAAACAGGCCTTTGAACAGGATAAACATTCATGATGTCTTTCATTTATAGATGCTTTTCTTGACAAGCTCAATGACAAATTTGAACTTAACAATGCAATGACCTCCAGTTTTATACAGCTCTGCTGACTGTGCACTTCAACAAACCTACTGTGATTTTGAAAAATCAACCTGTCTCTAACCTGTCTCCTGGATTCTTCACTAAGGAATTACAGTTTTATATTGCTGAAACTACTGATTTTAGTAAAGTAAATGGTTGAGTGATAGAGGAATAAAATTGCAGCCCAGGAGTAAAGATATTGTGCAATATTCAAACGAGCTGGGAATAGGTAAGAGGGAAGCAGATGTTGTAAGCTTTAAAAATCAAAGCAAACTTACCCAAAGCTGAGGAATTAGAATCCCCCAGCATGAACATCACTGTTCTTCTTGTGAAGGCCTCGGGGGCTGATGACTTATAAAGCAAGTGTCATCTCTTGTCTGCATCAAGGAAGCCTGCCAAGCTCAAGACTTAGAGGCACACTGGAAAGGTGACCAGAACATCAGAAAAGTGAGGCATAAATCAGATAAATTATATTGTTAGACTATTTACTGGGCTAACAGTAAATTCTTAGCAGTGTGTATATAGTGTAGCAAAGAAGATTTTCAGTGCAACAAACCAGTGGAAAACATGGGCAAACCTGTCTGTGAACCCTTCTAGTTGGGTTGCTGAACAACCAAGCCCCTGAAAAAACTTTTGTAGGAGGAAGCCTACAGTCATCATGGGAATGAATGCAGCAGGTGTGCAGTCTTGTTTTCTGGCACTTATCTCATTTACTATAAAATAAAAGAATTTTAGGCAACCCAGGTGCTTCAGTATCACTAACAATCCAAGGAAAGCAGAGAAACATAGTTACATCAATTTATGATCTGGCTGTGACTCACTCCAATCAAACCTTGCCATGGTAAGAGGCAGGTTTTGTGAGGGACAGGGAAATTTTGTTGAAAATCTGAGAGAAAGAGGAGAAAACAGATGGCAGTCAGAACAAGCTGACCATAGGTGGATACTGAATGGAAGCACCAAGTCTGCTTATACTTGCTTTAAAAGCCTCTGATCACAGTCCTGTGTGATCAGAGACATCTGTCCCTTTCTCATGACCCAGCTGAGCACAGATAGATTTACCTGTAAAGGACAAAATCAGGTGGACTGATAGGGGGATCAAGGAAGGAGAAAACCAAATCCAACTCCTTCCTACACATGTCCACTCTGCTCCTAGAAATACTTGTCTTCCTCTCCTTTTGTAGAAGAAATGGCTGGGCTGAAGGAATGGCACATTCAGCAGGGACTAAGCCTTGGAGATAGAGATTGTTCCAAACCACCTGTTCCTGCAGTAGCAACTGCCTGCTGTGAGTGGATGTGTAACACTGTATGAGCTTGAAAAAGAGGCACAGAATTTGAAAGACTGTAGCATCTGGGGATGGATCACAAGCCGAAAGAAAGCAGAGACATATTAAGAGCAGAAAAACCTGTCAGTCTCTGTTCCAAGGTTATGTGGTAGAGACAGGCAAGCCTTGAATTATGACCAGGGTGTATTTTAAGACCTGTGGTGGATGTCCTGGACACAGAAATGTATTTAGTTTTAGGGCCTGTAAACACTGGAAGAGTACAGAAAGAGCTGGCAACCCATACGAGGCAAGAAGGGGACACTAAATAATAGCAAGCAAGAAAAACAAACAAAAAGTCCATCAGAGTGCATGACTCAGATGCTATAAAAAACTGCTCTGTTTCTGTCAGCATTCACTCTCATATATTCTTCTCTGGTAAAAGTGGCAAAAATGGGATGACAAAGCAAAAAGAGGCAGAAAAGTAGTCCATGCACATATGCAATGGTAGGAAAAAGGGTAGTAAGGAATCTAAACAATGTAAGAAAGCTGAGGAAGTGATCCTGGAACTAGCAGATCACTAACTGAAGGCTGGCATAAAGAAAAAGGCAACTAATTTCTTATGCCCCACTTTTACAGACACCAAGGTGAACCTCCCCACCTGGGGATGGCCTGCCTTCTCGGGAGAACTTCAGGACAAGCAGAAAGAGAAAAGTCTGGATGCTGCCTGAGAAGATAACGTAATGCAGAAAGAAACAAAGAAGCTGTGTATTCAAGCAGGAGAAATCAGAGCTGCTGTGAGCAGGGTGACTGCTGATGTGTGATGCTGCCCTGCTGCAGGGGCTGATGGTACAAGCATGAAGAATCCTGCACCGAGTGGCTGCTTAAGAGATTGGACACAAATATTAACCATCCTTTGAGTAGGATTAGGTAATGGAATACTGCATCCAGAGAGAATTTTGAGAGATAAACAGAAGGCTCAGAGATATCAGAAAAGAAGGGTGTTTGAAACTGAGGAAAACTGACTGAGAGCCATCAGCCCTTAAACTATTCTAATGGAACTGGGACTGCATTAACTGGGAAAACCAAATTTGCCCATATAATACATGATTGTAATTAATATACTACCAGTGAAGATTACTATTTGGTTTAAATATAAATATTTAGCTGTTTGTTGCAAAAAACTGTTACCTAAAAAAAGTTAACTAATATTATGAAGTAAATTTTCATAGTAAGTAGTAGTGAAGTAGTTGTTTTATTAGTATGTACTTCAACATAAAAGCTTCAGAAAACAGACATGCAGCTAATAATCCTGTATATCCTCAGAAACTCATACTGAATGAGGTGCTGGGTGCCTGGGTAACTAAGATAACTATTAATTGTATTTGCTTCTTTTATTTCATACAGATAACAGAGTTTAAGCAATCCCTTCCAAATGTACTCATACTGGAAGCTGTGTATCACTTAGTTTTCTTTCCTGCATAAATTTTTTAAGCTTCATACATATAGAAAAAGTGAAAGTCATACCATTTTTCTTTTAACTGAAATGCCATGGCCAATTTTAAAAACAAGCATGACATAAACCTTTAAAATAAGAGAAAAAGGGTCCAACCTAAAGGATTTAACTTTAAGAGAGAAAAAAATCTATGTGAAGACAGATTAGTTCTTACTAACCCATGAATATTGATGTTCCCAACAAAAATGTCTATGTATATATTTGTCTTGGATGAAGATTTGTATATTTTATAGAAATGAAGAGTTTTGAGTGTACTAAGAAGAAAAGGTGAATCATCAAGGCATATAAAATTTCCTATGGAAAATTGTATTGTGTTCAATACAATCACCTATGGCAATGGATTGCACACTTGTAAGTGTAGCTCTGCATCACTTGGATTGGGAAGGCTGCACCTTCAGTTATTGTAATGGGGATATTCTAAGACAAAAATACATAATTATACTCTCAGACCCTTTTGTGTGCTAAAGCATTTTCTGTATAACAAGTATGCATTGCATATATGTATATATAAATGCATTATTAATGAGGGTGTTTTGTTTGTTTGTTTGTTTGTTTTTTTCCAAATTTATCCAATATTTTGAAAAATGATAGTGTTAAAATATTCATTGGACTAACAAGTTCTTAGTTCTATATTTGGTGTTTTCTTCTAACTACAGCAAAATTTTGAGTGTAGCACTAAGGATCTGGTCCCTGCCCCATCTTTCTGCTCATTCAACACATTGTTGGTCATACCTGAGAATCACCTGAGTCAAATGCCACCGAATGCCATCAAAAAGTAAACCAGAACTAATACTGACAAGATGTAAAAGGTGTGTGGAAAACATTTTGGACTTCCAAAAGTTCTGCATTTCACAGAACATTTTCACAGTTTGCACCAGATCCATCTGCTTTTTCTGCGGTGAACTCGGGATAGACTTGAATTCATGAACACAACTGAGGTACTATTCTGCTTTTTGAAAACTAAAATAGTTCTACACATACTAATGAATTTATATTGACAGAGCTGTCAGAGCATTAGCAGTATGCATCTCCTACTTTCTCCTCACCTCACTTGACCTCCCAAAGGATTAGATGCGTTAGGCTCTGAACGATTATCTGGCAACCTCACTTTCTGCTCTGACTAAAAGGCCAGGCAGCCTAAATGCCTGTATTGTTTCAGGGAGGAAAGTGGGACCGTGCAACCAAGAAACGCCCAAGGTAAGATCATTCCTCAGGGGTTTTAGGAAGGACCTGACAATGAACAGCAAGAAAGCAAAATTGCTGCTGATGCTGCGGGGTTCCATGCTCAGTTCTAAGTGTATTGGATACAAGGAACACAATATTTGGCAAATGTTAATAAGTTGCTTGTTTAATAGTAATATATTGTTACAGGAGCCACTGCAATACTAGCAAGAATGTTCCTCTGGGGCTGCTATCCCCCGAAAGCTCAAGCTACTTATTTTCTAAGTGTTACAGATAAACACACATTGGTAAAAAGAGGTGACAGCTACAAAGTATTGTGGTATGGCATTAAGGAGAGAGTCCAGAATGCTTCATGTTCTTCCTCCAATGAATAAACACATATGCAAACACCAGGAAACTGCAGTAAGTTATAACTATTGTCAGTAATTTTGAGAAATATAGAAGGCATAGGACTGACAGAGTATCTACAACATCAAAAAATATTATGAAATTCCTGAAGGTTTTATTTGTGTTCTGGATCTGTGAACTGTTTCACAAATTCTTATTTGATTTTTTAGTAAGACTCATAGACATTATCACAACAAATATTGTTCTACATCTGTGGATGTTTTAAAATTGGTATCACACTTTGAAGTGTCTTGATTAATGTGCAAACAACTTTGAAAGATATTTACATTTTTAATATTCTGTTATCCAAAATAAGGACGCCAAAGCATAATCACACTGCAATATTGTGAAAGCAAGAAGCAGTCATTATTTAGGATTTTCAGGTTGTTGGAATGTGTTTTTATTTTGCTCTGATTGGTAAGGGAAAATGGCATTCCCATCAACTGTGCTTACTGGAATCTTACAACCCTGGAACTGGCTTTTTAGTGTTTCAGACTGTGTATTCGTTTTGATCTTTGAAGACGTTGTTATGTAAAGCTCCTGAAACCATGACAGGGCAAAGGTGATACCTTAAAAGACAGTACAATACCCTACTTTTCCTATAAGCCCCAAACTTAAAATTCTGAAACCTCTGAACTAATAGATACTTGGAATTTTTGATGCAATTTTCAAGGATATATGCTTTGTTCTTCATATGCAATCAAACAGTTGAACCCTTGCTGTAGTACAGTTTTAATTATGGAACAATGATGTGATGTTTGGCAGCAGCTGTGCAACACTGATCATTTCCTTTCTCCGATGTGTCTCACCTTGGCAAATCCAAAGATAGAGGTAGGTGTCATGGGATCATAGAATAGCTTGTGTTGGAAGGGACCTTTAAAGGTCACCTACTACAGCCACCCTGCAATGAGCTACAGCTCCATGCCCAGTGTTTGACCCCTCTGAGAAGACTACCAAGATAAAGGATAATTATTTTTTAAGAGGGGCATTTGCTTTGAATCTGGATGACAACTGTGCAGTTAATTTCTCATGGATCCTTGAACATATAACATGGGGAAGTTTGGCTGGCCAATGTGGCAAAATAAGCTAATTTTCCTTCAAACTTTGAACTCCACTTTGCGTTAGGTACTGAATGTGAAGAAACCAGTCCAAAAGTGGGAGGTTGCAATGGGTACCGTAACATGCTCAGATGTCTGAAATGTCTACAAAGGATAGGTGAGCCTTCAAGATTCCATTTTTCCAGCATACTGAAGCACAAATCTTCTTGAACTGCTGTCTGTCCACAGGACCACCTTCTCGTGATAGTTTGCATCATGAGACCCAGTATAGGCACAAGTCACAGGTTGTCAGTTCTTGCTCATGGACTACCTCTCATCTTTAAGTCATGGGTAGGTGCAATGGCAATAAAAAATACATCTCCCCACATGCAAGCAACCCCAGTGGGCCAACCATAACTAAATGTAAAAAGATTTTCAGGAAAAGGAGTTGGGAAGATATCTGCCCAGACTAAAATGGTAAGTCTTGATATAGCCTTTAAGTATTGAACTGAACCATACAAAGGACACGCCTTGTGACTTGTCACTTTGAGAGATCAGCAACTCTTAAATGTTCTCAGCACAAGGTTAAAAAAATATCCTGCTGCCTTTGGTACCTGCCATCTCTTCTAAGACAGGTTAAACTGGGGGATTGTCTCTATATTAGCTGCAGAGCAGAAGCTTGTACCCCACAGACAACTCGGACAGGCCTGGAAGCAGCTTACAGAGCCAGGCCAGGACCAGGGCCCAGGCTTGCTCTAAGTCACTTGGTTTAAAAGAACCTGGAGCCCAGGAATTTGCTCTGTAAGAGCCAGTCAAAGCCAGAAACCTCATAGATCCATTCTGGCCGAAATATGAAAAGAAACTATGGACGAGGGAGAATCTGAATCAGTGCCTTAATGAAGAAAAAGATTTTTTCCTAACTTAGTTCCTACAATTTAACATCTCTGTCATCTTTTGCAGAATGGAGGTGCTGCATGAGAGGAGTAGACATTTTTCTCTTCAAAATTTAGGTTTATGCTTGAACTTTGCATATTAAAAAAAAAAAATCTATATCAATTTAATAAATTTAACAATACAGTTACTGCTCAGCACCACTCCATAAAATTTTAAAGTATTGATAACTTAAGCATGAACATCCTTTGAAAGACTACTTTAGAGTAACTGATATACTCCAGCCTCACTGGTAACTGGGTGGCAGACACACACCTTACACACCATTCATATATGATCCACTGCTGTCCCCATAAAAGAGCAGTTATTCCCAATAGTCCTCCTCTTTCTGCTTCTACCGGCAACAGCAGCTGGCAGCTTTGTATCCATCTCCGACAAATGCACAAAGACACATTCAGCTGTTGCGACAATATTCATTGTCTGAACTGCCGGTTTTGCCTCCAGGTAGAGGATTAAATGGCAGTGTCCTGAGAGCCAGCCTCAGCTTGTGGTGGGAACACAAGGATCATGGTGTAATCAATGATCAAAATAACAAATGCCTTAGTATCTTGGAGTTACTTGTGACAAAGCAGGCAGATAAAATCATGCCCAAGTTGTAAAATGAAACATGAGTAGATACAAATGCTTATTCATGTCCTGGTTCACAGAGTGTTAAATATATCATTGGAGCTTTGTCTGTTATAAGGACAGGGGCTGTCTGCAGAATTTAACTTCCTGAAGTTCAAAGTTGCTTGTAAATGAGGCTGGATGCTGTGTCATTTCTACTTGAAATGAATGTTACGAAGGGAGGTGGAAGCCACAGTTACATTCCTACACAAATTGGTAATGCTCATTTATAGATGTCTCTCTCGTGTTTACGCTGAAAAGCTAATAATAATGCTGTGAACTTGACTGGGCTTCCTGAAAATGAATAAAACCAAAGAAACTGTGCTAAGACTGAAGCTCCTGTTTCCAATGCTCATGCATTCAGAGGCTGCAGGAATTGCTCTCCCACCTCCACGTCAAAGAGCAGGTGCCCTCTCCAGTACCAAACACCTGGAGGCCCCAAAGCAGCAGCACATGTAACATGCAAATATTGTAAAAAAACCCAATTTCCTGGCTCTTGATAATAAGCTGGAATTTCTCTTCTCCTTTTAGTTGACCAAGCCAGTTAAGTATGAGAGTGAGGGTGACCCATTTGCAGAAGAATACGATGCACATAGTATGAGGAAAGAAGCAAAAAGAAAGAAGATGGTAAGAGTTGTTAAACACTGGTTTAGCACAGACACTGAAATCACTGCCACACAGAAAATTTTGAGAAGCCTGGGTAATTTTAAAAAAGTTTTTCAGCCTCCAGTGACTGAAGAAATTGTAGCCACTGTGAAAAAAAGAAATCTTGATTTATCAGATCAGGATATGATGAGTAGTTCTGCTACAGCATAGATGCTGCTTCTTTCAATAACCAAACCAAAACTCCTTGGGCCTCCTGTTAGGGCAACTGCTCTAGCAAACAGTATGACTATTGCCCTACAGTCTTAGGACAGAGTATTTGTGGCACTCCATAAGGAGAAAAAGAACAAAGGTACTTGGACTTTTGCCTGTGTAGTTAGAAACAGCTACAGGGAAGGAAATACAGTGTAGTTAAGTGTCCATGCACTGTTGATGAAACAAATCATTATGGACACTTCCACGGTAGCCAGTTTTGGGAGAAGTAATAAATGAACTGTTACTGTTCATCACACATGGTGCTGTTAGTCATCTGGCAGGCAGGAAGGAGAAACAGCACTTAAATTAAGAGGAAGTCAAGATAGGGGGGACGAGTCTCAAACTGAGGACAACAGTTTTGGAGATGGTTGTGGGAACGAGTTAAGATATCTAGAAGCTGAAAAGTTTATAAACTGTGGCTGAAAAGCACTCAAAAGAGGCCTCTAAATAAACTTTCTCACTACATATCAAAACAAAGCAAAATTGCTGGACCTTAAATAAAAGTGCTCAATGCTGGCCTAGAGGCATGGTCAGGCTGGTGATTAGTTGCCTTGGATATTTGGTGGCCTATCCAATAACGAGACACATTGATACTACGTCAAAAACTTCCACAGCAATCTACCTGTGTTATTCAGCATTTCGAGCTGCACTAGAATCAGTCGAACTAATCTTATCACGTTTGCAATTCATGTATCTGGTAAAACAACATTTTGCTGTACAGACACGGTGTTTATGAGAACTCACGGATGTTCCCAAAGTCTTGTTTTGCTGAGCTGTCTGTGAGCACGTCAGCACCCTATCAAACAGTCGAGAAATGTATTCCAGCACTCATGATGATGCCAAATCTGCTTTGGGGGGTGTTGATGTCGGCTGGGGTGTGCAGCGGGCTTTATGTGTGTGGGAACACAGAGTTCACCCGGCAGCTGACACGCTGAATAGACATCAAAGAGCCACTAAGAAAACAAACCGGGGACCGCCGAGCCACAGCAGGCAAACATGCCCCTCCTGCCGGGCGGGTCGTCTCCCGCAGATGCTTTGGTTTTGGTAGCAAGACTTTTTATTTCCTCTGCCGTCACCCCACGCCGTCCGGAGACCGGCACACGGCCCGCGAGCCCCGGGGCTGCCGGACCGAGCCCATCGCCGAGGGGAGCC